>BMAU01002479.1:0-255000 GCA_019973935.1 Trichonephila clavipes
CTATTGAGGTGCTTTAAAAATATTGAATTCAAATCCTATCTCTGGTCATAATACACATATAATTGTAACACATTTTATTATCTTTTAATTTTATTTAAATATTTAGGAAATAAAACTGATGAATTGTATGGCTTGCCTGAATAAGATTAGGGCAGTCTAGATAAAGATTTATATTACGTTTGAAATAGTTATTCCTTCAAAAACGATAATAATAATACTTCGAAAAAATTATCGAAGTATTGTTTTTAGATATACTTTCAAGAAAATGTAAATGTAAATTAGCTAATCAATTACTAGGTTACTCTGTAATAAACTAACTTACTGATAATAACTACCATTATACGTAACATTCTTAAGGAAATTGTTTTAATACGATTGCAAAAATATTTTATTAATACCATTAATGTCAATATTCATAAACAGATCTTCAACACTTAAACTACAGAAAGAATACCTTATTTTATGCTTCATGCAATCTGTAATTTCCTTGCTAATTTTTATTAAGTTTATTTTTTGAAACTGGTATGATTTTTTGAAGCATTTTACTAGATATACACTGGTGTGCAAAAATTAAGGACGAAGTCGAAAAATTAGCATATCAGCTGAACGAAGAGGCAGAGCGGACAGAAAGACCAATCAGGAGATTAAGTAAGGTGATGTACGGTAGCACATGCGCAGATATGGTGGGCGTAACGGGGAGTGTCTGAGTAGTATAAAGCATGTTGTCGGTGTAAGATCAGTATTTCTGGCAAAGAGATTGCACGCCGTATAGCAGTTAAAATCACACCGAGTTGCTGCATCAGCAAGAAATGGCGAATAATCAATCTGTTAGACGACATTTAGATGCTTTTACCAGGTCGAATCATTGGGAAGTTGGAGGAAGGCCGCAGTGTGACAAGTGTGGCTGCAGAGTTCGGATTTGCTCCCAGCATCGTTTCACGACTTTGGAGACAATTTCAAACTACAGGAACAGCTATCCGGGGTTTCAGTAGTGGTCGTCCACGAGAAACCACACCCGCAGATGACCGGTACATTGTCTTACAGGCCAGAAGAAACAGGCGGCAGACAGCGGGAGAAATCGCTACACACACGACACAGGCGACTGGACGACCGATATCGCGTTTTACCGTGGCCAGAAGACTCCACGGTGATGGTCTGTTTGCACGACGCCCTGTACGGTGTGTACCTTTAACGCCTGCCCATCGGAGAAGGCGTTCTCTGTGGTGCCGGGAACACCGTAATTGGAGAGACAAAGAATGGGGACGAGTACTCTTTACAGATGAGAGCAGATTCAGTTTGAGTAGCGATTCTCATCGCATACTCATCTGGAGAGAGTGGGGAAGCCGCAATCATCCCTCGAACATCATTGAAAGGGACAGGTATGGAGGTCATGATGTTCTCGTTTGGGGAGGCATCATGCTTGGTAGTCGTACAGACCTTCACATCTTCGACGCAGGTTCAGTCAACGGTACCCGTTATTGTAACGAGATTCTTCTTCCATATGTGCGTCTTTTTAGAGGCGCTATCGGTCTGCAGTTTCTTTTCATGGACGAAAATGCACCATGTCATCGCTCAGTAGCTTCTGAACAGCTCTTAGAGAGTGAGGATATTGAACGTATGGATTGGCCGGCACATCTCCGGATATCATTCCCATCGAGCATGTATGGGATTTCCTAGGCAGACGCTGGGCAGCTCGTACCTTACCACCAGTAATGATTCGAGAGCTTCCATTGGCGCTGCAAGACGAATGGGCAGCAATGCCTCAACAACTCATTGACACCCTCATTCTCAGCATGGGCAGACGCTGTGAAACCTGCCTAGCAGTCAGGGAGATCATATCCCTACTAAAGACCGGATGTTTTCTTGCTGGACACCCAACACAGGGATGTTTCGGCCTTCAGTCGCATTGCGCTCCATGCTACTTTTTCAATCAATCTTCTTTTTATCCCTCTGATTTCTCTTTTAGTAAGTGTTGCTTACATTACACATGTCCTTACGTATTGGGGATCTTACGGTATTAAATGTGTTGATTTGGAAAGCTTTTGTACAAAGTTATATTGAAAAAACCGTCTCGTCCTTAATTTTCGCACACCAATGTATTAATAAAAGTATTAAACCCATTTGTAACAATTATGAAATTAATGGGAATTTAGGGGGAAATGGGGAATAAGGAAAATATGCGGAAATTTAAAACTATTATTAGAGTGTGTTTATAATTTCTTTTGAAAGTGCAAAAAATGAGGTTAAAATATCAATAAATGAAACTTTAATAAAAAATATGCTCTTTTTAAAATGTTTTTGAACACTAGTTTATGACAATATTTAAAGATAATGAATTTCCTTGGAACTTTATAAACATAAGCAACTATTATAAAAAATAATTGCAAGTCCTCAATATGTTGTTGCTGACTTTCTATGTATGTATATTATGCACGAGTTATTTTTCTTTTATACGATCGACCCAAACTCTGAAAATAAAGTTTTGTATTATTTTTATTTGTATACCTGTGACGTTACAGACGAAAAATGTAATGCGATTTCCATTTGTGAGAATTCTTCGAGTTTTATAACCTCAATATGGAATTTTGTTTACTATGAAATATTAAGATATCGAGGGGGGTCACGGTACTAAATACTATAGTTACAGTACGCGAAAAAAAATAAAACTAAGAAGGATACATGAAGAGAAGATATTAAAGTATCCGACTACCCTAAAACCATGATTTTTTTCAAAAATTGGCAAATTTTTTATGACTTTATTTTATAGACCATTTCATTAACTTAATAACAATACCAAGTACTTTATTTTCCCTCCACTAGAACAAAAACTACAAGCGTTTTAGTAAAAGAAAATTCCATAACTTTACACAAGATGTCAAACTTTAAAATGCGTTTTACTCGAAATGTGTTTTTTTCGAAAAACTCAAACGGGGACCGCGATTGCACAAAAAGTTTTGAAAATAATTAGCTGAAATTTTTTGCTTATGTTCTGCATAACAGTAGAAGTGTTTTGATCTTCAGATTTCTCAATAACTGTTTTATTTCAAAATTTGCAGTTCTTTATGTGAATATAGTCAATGTTTTTTTAAGCAATTTCGTATAATGACTTAGATAAAGTGCTTTAATTTTTGTAAAAATTAAAATATCTCTTATCGTGAAGGTCACTTCAAACAGGAATAACAAAGTAACACATCAAAATTGAAACATTGAGAATTTTTTCATAAAATCTTTGTACAGAGCGGGCCCCGTTTATGTAATTTTTCGTACATTTTTACTAGTTTTTTCCCATTTTAATAATAATAATTTCTTTTCTTTTACCAATTTTAGGATTTTTTCCTTAAAATATACTAAATAAATATAAAAATCACAAAAAGATCTCCATATCTCCTTTTTTTTCAAAAAAAAGTTGTCGCAAGTTGTCGGATACCTTAAACTGGCATTCGAACTTCTAGCCGATCAGCGAACAAGCGGCATAGGCAGACATACATGTCTAACCGTATTATTAATGTTATTCTCCAAAGAGAAAAACGGACTCGAAAAAACGAAGACACAAAGGTCCCATATATCAGCCTAAACTCATGAAAACTGTCCACCAGCTGATAAATTAATTTCATACGTTCTTGAAGATTCTTCTTTTAAATACGAAAAGGTACTTTTGCAGATTCGTCGAAGTGCATCATGTATCGAAATTGAAATTACAAACGAAATAACAAGTGGTTTCCCTGAAACATGAAGAATATATATTTTATATACAGGGGATTCTCTCTACCAGACCGATAAACTTGCTGATTCTGTAGTGGGTGCAGAGACGATTCGGAATCACAAAGGAATGCAAGGTCGCAATTGCCGCAGTTACGAGCTTTGGTGCAAAGAAGCAGAGAAAAAGAACAGAAACAACAATACATTAAAGGAACTTAATACCTTTTATTGAAAGATTGTACCACACAAGAGGTGTTCGAAATTACGACCAGAAGACTGAGTGGAATTCCTTACGTTCTTGAAAATTCTTCCTGGCACTCTTCCGGTAGATTGCGCTGAAAAGATTTCACGAAAACAGATCACGCTGGAAATCGTCATTTGCGTTCCGTTTCAGGAGGTAGAAGGATGAACTCGTATTCAAATTGCTCGATGTACAAAACGTGCATGGAACTGAGGATTGATTGTAAAGGATTCGACGCTTGGCTATTGTACCAGATGTTTCAAAAGTCAACCTTTGTAGTTGAGTTCTAAAGACAGAAGAATTATGTTAACAAACAGAGTAAAGGACAAACAAAGGTTCAACGATTATCTTTTTTTTCAAGTGTCAGACGTGGTAAAATCAAGGTAAATGTTCAAAACGGTGTTCGTTTTCCTGGACATACAATCAAACTCTTTTTACCAGCTTAATTGACACTGTATGAAATGTGTGAGAATTAATGTCCAATATTGCATGAAGGATGTTACTCTTAAGTTCATAAAGCGTATGGGGATTATTCCTGAAGGCGACATTTATCAGGCATCTCCAAAGGAAAAAATCCGGAATTGACTATGCCGGTGAACGTGGTGGCCAAAGTCCTTTGGAAATGAAACGATCATCAAAAAATTTTGTTAAAACTTCCATACTGTCCCGTGATGTGTGACAGGTTGCGCAGTTTTGCTACAACCAAGCGTATCACTTATCACTATTAAGCAAGGATATGAATTCCGTAATGATGTTTATATAGATGGGCGGTCATTTCATCGAACTTCTTTGTAAAGCGGTCTCCACATTTGCTACTTTCCACTATGGACGCTCTACCGGATCGCTTCCTGTATGCTACCGATCCTGTGTCACGGAACTGTTGCACTAAACGTGTTATCAACGATGCATTTAGTGTTGTTTCACCCATATATTTCTTCAGAAATGCATTTATCACACGGCAATGAAATTTTGTAGCGGAATAAAATTCCACGAATTATTTGCTCTTGGAAAAAAATCGTGCACCTCCCGTTGCGCTCAACTAACTAAAACTGACGAGTATTTTGAAACTGATGCTTGCTACGTTCAAATCTTTTTATGATGAGGCCCCTTCTGCCATCTAGTGACATAAATCTCAACCAACAATTTTGGTTTTTAAGCAACAAGTGTGGATCTTCTGGATGCGTGTGTGACTTTTGAAATACCCGATACCAGGGACGTTACTCGAGCATTCATATTCCAGATCACACGACCTGTGTAAATGTAAACAGAAGGTGATGTGAATCTAGTTCTGGTCACATGAAGAGTTTGGTGAAACAGACTCCCGTACCTTCAGTTGAAGATATCAACGTTCGAATAACTGTAGTTTCCAGGAGGATACATGATATGTTATACATTTTCGAGAATATAAAGAATTCCAAGCAGTTCCGCTGTCAGGCCAGCCAGATGAATTCTGATAGTAATTTCGAACACCTGTGTGTGTGTTTTAGTATAATTTTCCAATAAAATGTTTTCCATCCCATTGATATGTTGCTGTTTATGTTCTTTTCTTCTGCTTCTTTGCGCCATTACTCGGAAATACGTCCTTTGTGACCGTGCATTCCTATATGATTCTGAGTCATCTCTGTACCCACTACACAACCCTAGAAGTTTGTCGGTCTGGTAGGGAATCTCCCTCTTTATTATCAATAACCACGAAAAATAGATTCGCAATAATATTCAATACTTCGTTTATATGAAAGATGTACAGTGAAATACGTTTAACGCGAAAAGGCTTAACCCTTTATTTACCGCATTATGATTTACTGAAGTTTTTTTGATGCAATATTTTTTTTGAATCACTACATTGAAAATTAAGGGATATACATAAGCAAAATACTCAACTTTGGGAAATTTAATCCGTTAGAGCTAATTAATTAATTAAAAATATTCAACTGTAAAATTAACTATATACACTGTTTACTTAAAATAAACAGTCACATCATTTTCTAAGGTCTTTATTAACATACCAAAAAAATGTGACACTTATCTTTTGACATTAACTATTTTTTCGGAACAAAATGAAAAATCTTCGCAAACCGATGAAAACGCGATCAGCAGAAAACGCAATTTCTGCTATGAAACTATTCGCCTTTCCCGCTAAAGTGATCATCATAGAACCCGTGCTGCCATATATATCTTGGAAGAGTGGGTTAAAAAAATATTCCTGCTAAGCATCGTCAGAGTATTCTATGTAATTTTAAAGTGAGAAGTACCTTCGGTAGATAAAGCGTTAAGACGAAATATTGATTAACACGAAATACCACAACGGTCCCGACAAACTGACATGCATTTTTACGCACTTTTTCTTCTTAACACGAAACGAAAATTGCTTAACACGAAAATATTTCCCGTCTGGGAGTGAACAAAATACGTAAAACACCAGCCACACAGGCAAGCTTGAAGAGGCTTATGAAAAAAATGAGAGAAAGTTTCTCATGTTTCGTTGAATGGAGGCGAACTTGGCTTTGAAATACTCTAGGAATAGCCTGTGACACGAGCCAATTTTGTTTATACAAGCTACTTTCAACCACCATGCCTACAAACGCCACACAAAAACATCTAATCTCTAATTTAGTGATGAGTACACCGCAGTATGAGTAAAAATCCGTAAGTTTGATTTGCGTTTTTTTTTTATTATTCTAGAAGATTTTTTTTACGAGTACAATGGCAATGGGCTTAGTAGGAAAGTAAACTTATATTTCGCTTAAAATAAAGATGGGGCTTCTTAAAACTGTTGATCATAAACAGAAGACGAAAATTGAAATCTGTAAAGATTTCGGTGATGCTAACTCTACAATTTTAAAAAATATTTTTTTAAAAAAGAGCAAATTATGCACACTAATTAACTTTTAAAAATGAAAAAAATGTACTTTAATAAACTTAATCTTGTTAAATATACGTTTTTTAATTATTTTTTTTCAATATCTTTTAACCAAGAATTATTTTATCACGAAAAAATATTTCTATCCTTTCAGTTTCGTGTCAAATGATTTTCACGGTATTTAATTTATGGTGTTATTTAAGGTGCGATTCTTCTTTTTAACACTACAACTGAAGAGAACACTTTCAAAAATATCCGTTATATTGCAAAGGAATTATTTTACATTCATACAAGTTGCAGTAGGATAATACAATTTTTTCGTGATTTCCTGCAAACTATAAATAATTTCACTCCATAGTGATGTACATAATTTTAGATTAAGAATAGATAGAAAGTCAAGATTTAGTAATATATCTGCTTCACCAACATTTCGAGAGTAAAAATAATTATTTTTTAAATTGGGATCACTAAGAGTCATTTTAATCTCTCCTCATAGAAACAGCCGTAAGCAAAATAATCATCAAATTACGAAATTGTCTCAGAAATTTTATATTCCTAAATTAGATGACTGTTTGAAGCAATGCAACTTGTTTAGGTTTAACTTTTAAACTGCATTAATCTGTTCATATTTTCTTTTCAGTCAACTACTAAATTAGATTAAATCCCTTATTTCTGCTTCCGAGTTGCGTATATGTTAACCTTAATTCTTCAAGAGTTGACTATAAAATACATATCATTCTGCAGAAATAATATAAACTTATGCGTATGTTTTGCAAATGCAGTGCAAAATATTTCATATCTCGCAGTATCTTAAGGAAGAGATATATTGAAAAATCAACAACTTTTATTTAAGTCGATTCAAATCTAATATGCTTGCATCTAGCTAATGGGAACGAGTTATCCCGAATTAAAAATAATAAAAATAAATAATTTATCAGAATAAATGAAGTTTGACAGATGCAATGGTTCTGAGCACTTGTACAGATCTTGACAATAACAATAAGGCTGAGAGTCTTATCTAAGAGATGTTGATATTCACAACGAGATTTTCACAGAGATTATGCAAATTAACAACATCCGAGATTAACTACTAACTTCCTCTCTAGCTTGTTTCTCTTAACTGTAAATAGTGAACTTCAACTGCATGCGAGTGCATTTCAACTCATTAAGAGGTTCTCAAAAGTCACACAATTCATTAAAACAGTTTCCTCTTGAGGATTATTCGAAAAATGCGAAGAGAGCTCTTCACAGTTATTCGAATGAATGAATCATCAGAAGAACATTCAATTTGCCCTCCATTCTCAGCTTTTCAGTAAATCAGCTGTTTCGTTACTAGGTAGTGAAATGGGAAAACGTAAGATATCCTTTAAAAGGATCAGACCCTTCTATGTTACAGTTCAAATAAATTAAAATATTATTGTGGAAACCTAGACTCTTCGAATTAAAAATAGTTTAATTAACATATAAGTCCTTCATCAATTTAAGAGACTAATAACACTCACAGTTTTAACTTATAATTCATTAAATTTTTATAAGCAGAAAATATTTAAAATGAACTTTTTAAACAAAACTTCGTTCATTAACATTTTCATAAAATCAATTAATCAACCAGTAATATTTGATAACCGTCGTTGCGGAACTAATCCACGTAAGATTTGAAAATGTTTATAATAATCACATAAACGTGACGTGGATGCAGTGCGATGCTTTACTTAGTTTATCTTATCTCTTATCCACTGTTTAAAATTAAGAAGTTTGTTCACTACCCTCTTCTTCATAAGCAATCTAAAATTCTAATTAATGTGTTTTAAAGCATAACTATTTAGTAAAATTACTTAGCTTTTTGATTTTTTTTTTCAGCTTTCTATGGAGTGTTATTCAAGAAGGATGAAGAAGCGGCCTTTGGTTGCTATTACGTATGCAGTTCAATGGGTTGGTTAATACCTTTTGCGATAAGTGACTACATCTGCACAAATGTAAAAATCTATTTTTTGTTAACTGTGTCATCTTTCGGAATAATTGGATATTTGTTCGCAGAGAGAATATACTATGTTAGAAAAAACCAAATAAGCTTAAGGCCTTCATAAATATGTATGAGCAAAACACAGCGTAAAAAGAGACATTACCTGTAGATAAACATATTATGAGGCCACTGACGTTGAGAATTCTATTAACAGAGCTGTTCCAATATGGTTATATCACACAGAATCGTGGTAGCATATTATTTATATCAACTCATTTTTGGAATACATTGAATCTAATGTAACGAACAACACAATCATATGTAATATGATTTTGATATGTATTTTGAATTAAGAAAATATAAATTTCTATGCTGTAAAAGTTAATAAAACATTGCTGGAAACACTTCGAATTCATTAATTTATACAGAACTAGGTTTATTTTCAAAAATTGTACAATTTCAAACGGTATTTCACACATTCAGAAAAAAATATTCTCAATTTCAATTTTATGAACCCTAAATTTCGGTTTACTAAATATTAATTTACTTATAATAATGTGTTGTATGCGTCATTTTAATGAATTTTTTACATAAAGTTAAGTCTATATTTATCAACTAAAAATTAAGTAATGTTTTGTTATAAGCATATAACAGATAAAAAAATGTCTTAAACAATAACAAAATTTAATTTCGAACTTTGATTAGCAATATATCGTTTTACATATTCCAGCAGTAGAAAAAATGTACATGCTTGGCATAAAGAACAAAAAAATATTTGTCTTTAATATGCTGATTAACTCAGGTAAAAGCAGGAAATTTAATATAACTTTGAAAAATATGGTCACAAAATTCCATGTCTGAAAATAAGGAAAAAGAATTTAAGTTCCATATACATATTTCGATATTCAATACTTTATTCTTAATTTCAAATTAAAATCCCTTTTTCACATTTATACACCACATCTTTCTATTTCCGTAGAGTTATATATATATTGTGTATTTTTTCTCCTTACATATAAAGAATTTAGCAGCTTTTTATCTATGTTTTCGGCTAAGAACAAAATAATATTCATGAAAAATAAAATTCTAAGAAATAAATGGATTTACTTTTTCAACATGAGATTCCAAGTATCAATTTCCAATAATAATTCATTTCAAAATTTAAAAGTGTTTTTATGTTTAAAAAAGAAAATCTCAATTTCAATAAATACAACCTTTAACAAATTTACATTTCTTTCTTGTTATCGTGATTAAATTACTTTTACAAGATTAAACTCAAAAATTGTATTGAATCTGCAAACGATACGTATTTTTCCTAGAAATATGAAATAATTTAAAATATTAGAACTGAAATACCTAATCTATAGCCATAGAATTCTTTCTGAAGTATTTCTTGATATGAAGTACATTTTTGGAGCTCTTTATTTTTAAATAAAAAAGTTTTTACAAGTGTTTGAATAGTATGTCTGAGATATTTTTCTATTAATAATTTATGGTTGAAGTGTTTCAGTTCATGATTCTTGAGACATATAATAAAAAGAAAGAAAGAATTTAAGGATTTCTATCTATATGTTGTATGTTAATAAAAGACGATTGCTAATTTTCATAACCAGAAGAATTCTTAAGCAACTGTTTATAATATTTAAAAAAAGAAATTTATTTTATATTTTTTTAAATCAGACACTCTTGCTTAATTTTATTTTTTATTCTTAGTTTTCTTGAAACCACTTATTAATAAGAAACTTATATCCTGTTTTTATTTTACTTCTCAATTTTTAATTAACCCTTATTTTAATAAATAATCGAATTTATGGGGGGGACTTTTAATTAACGCTAATTGTGTGCAAAAAGCAATTTCTAAAACATAAACAGCAAAATGGTGTTTACAGTTAAATAATTCCTTTGATGAATTAATTTAACATAGTAAATAAATAAGTAATTATTCTGCCGCAATAATTTTTTTTTGAACAATTAATAGTGATGCCAATTTTGTTCTGACGAGACGAGAATTATGAAAATTATTAAAGATGTTAAACATCATGTGTTACATGTTTAAAAGAAAAAAAATTGATACAAAAAAAAAACAAAAATTGAGTACTACTTTGCAAGGTTTATATTATATATTTATGTATAAACCCTGGAAAAACATAAACATTCTGTTTTTACTTTATATGAAATCGTTGAATACTGAAAAACAGAATTTTAGAATCATAAGTTATTTAAAGCAGTGTTTCTCAAACTGTGGGGCGCCCCCCCAGGGGGCGCGAGCATATCGAAAATAAAAGATTAAAAAAATTTATTTACTGGAATGAAGTAAAACAAAATACTTTCTGACATAATAAAAAAATACACATTTACACTGATATAATTTATATATCTGCGATATTAAGTCATAAAAATTAAAGCTTCTACTTTTATTACGGTTTCTTTTCAAACCAAAATGAGAAAAAACAAAACCCAGACCCATAATCGAAAAAAAATTTTAGGAAGATGAAATATTCATCACTGTTATATTATTGTCATCAGCTGTAGGCTGCAGAATGTAGTTGCTGCGGTTTGACCTTAGAACTTACTTGTACGCTTAGTTACGTCCCTTCTCTTATGTATTTGTTTTTTTCATTTAGGGAAGTTGCAAATAAACTATTTCTGCTGCGATTTTTTCCTTGTAAAATATTTTTATGATTTTTGGAAAAGCACAGAGAGCTCTTTGAAGAGAGGTTTACTTGGCCAAGATTTATTTCTATGAGTTATTCCCAAACATATAAAAAAGCATAATGAAAAACATTTTACATAATTTTTTTGAACATCCTTATTGTAATGAATACCCTTTTATTCCGCAGCTGTCACGCCGAGCACAGAGTGCACGAAATCGGTAATTCTGGCAAAACTGTTTAATTGTTACCAATGGCTCTGACACACTCTATCCTCCTGTTTGACAGTCTTAACGTGTGAACTAAAATATATTTGTCACATATCTCCCTCTTTTTTGGGAGTGACAAACGTTTTTTACAATCTTAAGGTACTTGTTTTGACTGAGTTCCCGGTGTGATAACTTTTTTTCCGAAATATTTTCTGTGTTCTTGAAAGTAGGTGAGTATATTTTCTCTTAATTAAATTATTCACTAGAATTACGATTTTTATTGTGTACTATAAAAATAATTATAAAAAAAAAAAAAAAGATTGGGGTGGCTCAATAACCCCACTCGACCATTAGTATCGAGTGCGTGCCTGTTCCAGGTTTAAAACATGTTGAAGTCTTTTCGCTTTAAATATTAAAAATAATACAATTATTTTTCATCGGAATTTTATATTATTGTTCATTATTCAACATCAATTCTAAATGCTAATTCTGTGAGGCTTAAAATTACATTTCACTTAAAACTAATTATAATTTGAGCAACGATTTAAAAAAATCATTTTACATTTTTGTAAACATTGTTGCGCATTTGGCTTTACTCTTCTTAAAATTCAGCGATTATATCAATAATGTTTTATTTTCTTATAAATGAACTCGTGCAAAGAGCGGTTACTTCAGCAGATATACTTTTAATGTATCAGTGCTGCGCAGAGTATTTTATAACTAATTAATTAATGCTAAATTAAGAACAAGTTTAATAAGTATTAGCGACTTCCATGGGCTTGTCTTACACAGCAAATTTTTCAAAGGAATGCTTATGATTAGAAATTGACCCACTGAGTTCTTTCTAAAAAAAGCTGATATCTATATTTTGTCTTCTAAGCAGCCACTGCATTTTGCAATATGTTCCAATTTAAAAATTAGAGAAAGGAAAAAAAATAACATAATAATTATCCTATTACTTAATATTTTTTTTTTGCTTAAAAGCAACATATACAAAATTTAATACTTATGTCATGAATTTGTAAAAAAAAGTTCATTATTATTGGTACATTATATAATTGTGATTTAAGGGGGCGCTTTAGCGATTTAAAAGAAAATGATGAAATGAGGTTCATTAAAATTTTTATTGCATTCAGTACATTATTAATGTATCGAGAATGGGGGCGCGATATAAAAAAATTGTGATTGATACATCGAAATACTGTTTATTTTTAATAAAATGGATTTTACAGTAGGTTATATAATCACATATTAATATATACGCATAGTATTGAATGTTTGACAGCATTTGTAAATTTATTAGAAATGGAAAATTTGAGAAAATGATGATTAAATAACAAAAATGAATTAATAAATTAAAGTCTACTTGTAACACTAAATAATGCAAATTTTACATTAATGAATTTAACAAAATTCCATGAACTGACTTAATTTTACAGTATATTCTAAGGAAAGCAAATTTTACATTATAAAGCACTAAAGCACTGGAATACTTTAATTAGTTTCTACTTATCAAATAACATCGTGAAAGTAATGAGTTTTAAAAAGTTAAGGTTTAAAATATTCTAGTAAAAGTATTGAAAAGTATATTTTATAAAATTATATATAAAGGTTATTTCTCTCTCGTTTATTTTGTTGAATTTTGTATTTTTAACGTAGTCAGAAACCGTGAGTAGAAAAGGAAAAGTTTTGAGTGTTGTATAACCTTACTAATTTATTTATTTATTTCTATGTTTTGAAAAATCCAAAAAGAATTTTAAGGAACAAAGAAATAGTGCAAAGTAAAATTTTAAAAAATTAAATTACTTCATTAATAAAAATTTTGTAATTATATAATTAAGTTGTTTCTTTATTCTATTTTTATTAAAACTTAGTATACAAATAAATTTCTTACAAATAGTATTTTTTTACATTAAGAAAATAAAAAAATACCGTCATAAAACATTTGAAAAGTTTGAAACGTTTGTCTAATGAAGCGTAAATGCATATCTGAATTAAATATCTTAAAAAACATTAGTGATAAAATGTAATCCAAATTTTCCTGTTACAGAGCTAAAACTTATTTAAGTTCAGATGTACTTGATATTTTAAATTAAGTTTCGTATAAGTCTAATTGAATTAACACTGTATAGCAGACAGACAATTTAATGTTTTCATTCTCCTAAATTTCAAAGGAAAGAATTTGTATTCATTTTTCCTTAAAATATTCTATTTCTTGCTGAATTCTGCATAAGAAACTGTTTTATAACTTAATATTCCAGCTCACTTCCTTTTCACGTTCTAAAGCATCCATTAAAATATTTTATTCTAAATATTAACATGTATTCAAAAATATAAACATCATTACACGCATCATGAAGCTCTTTTATTATTTAGAATACGAGAAACAGCTTTGGGATTAACTTTCCAAAATCGTAAGCCACACTTTTTGCATGCATTACTGAAAGGAAAATTTTGAATCAATGAGATGTAGATCCTCTAGAGGCATTCTTACCGGTCTGAAAGCTTCCACGAAAACATTTATATAAATATGGAAAACATTAAAAGATACACTTTGGAACACACACACATTGGTAAGTATTATCGTGATGTTATAACTCATAGTATTTATTAAAAGGCTTAAAACTTCTTCGCGGCGAAAGAGTGCAAAATTTATATTTACTTATAAAAAAATATCTGTGGTTCAAAAAATATTTTTAAAAAAATATTTTAAAAATAATTTAAAGAATTTCATAATGTAGCTTAAAAGTTTTAATAATTTGATAAATTTATATATACAAATAAAAAACTCTATCTCTTTCAAAATCTCCTTCTTTTCTTAAATATTAAGATTTATATTTAAAGTAATATCTAAAATATGTAATTTTAACGTTACATTAGAGGAGAAAGAACGCTTTTGATCATCATTACATCTGATTATGTTGCCCATCCGGTATAGTGGTTAGCGACGCTGACTGCTCTGCCGTTGGACTTGAGTTCGACTCCTGGAGAAGACATGTACGTGTTTGTAAATGTATAGAGACTAGGGTTGTTTTTTTTTAAATAGCCGCAAGTCCTCTCGTGAGGTTGCTGGATGGGGAAAAGAGATGGGAGGCCCCTGAATACCACCAGAGTGTTCTCCCTCAAAATTGGGGTGAAACTGAGCTAAATGGGTCTGCAATGGAGGATGACGTGTTTTTTTATGCTCTTCAAAAACACTGCAAGATTATTGAATCCGTGCTTATGTCGAAATGCAATATGAACAATCAGGTGCGTGAAGGTGCCAGGCAAGCTTTGGGTCAGTTGAAAGCTTCTATTTATAAGAATTTCGAAAGAGTTAAGGCTGCTAATTTTCTAGAAGCATGTAAACAAAGGCAAAAGGAAACCATTGCAAGCAAAGTTACGCCAATGTCGTGATGCCATCTGGTGTTACTAAAAATAAAGAAAAGTCTTCCGATTATTGTGTACTTGTAGACTCGGATAACTGCTCTTCTGAGGATGTTAAGAAAATTATTAAAGCGAAAATAAACCCAGCGAAATTTAAATTCGGAGTTTGTGACTTGAAAAACATCAGAGGAAACAAATATATATTGTTGGTTAAATGTTTCTCTGAAATTGATCGTGACCGGCTTTTAACAGAAATTCAGGAAAAATCTCCAGAATTAAAGGCTTCCCTTTTCCCAAAAGGAGAAATCCAGACATAATTGTTAAAAATGTGCCAAATGAAGTAAACAATGAAGATCTTCTAAAAGTGATTTCTGAACAAAATCCTGAAGTTGTTATAGATGACGAAAGTATAAGGCAGTGCAGAGTTCGCTTTACTTTGAAAACCTTTCAACATACAAGGCATGTTGTTATCGAAACTCACCCCACGGTTCGTAAATTCATCCTTCGACAAACAAGATTGAAAATCATTTGGAGTGCATGTGACGTAGATGATTTTCTTATTATCAATAGATGTTTTAACTGCCTTGGATACAATCATCGGGCTGATGAATCCAACAATACACTAGCCTGTTTTCACTGTTCCGGAGAACACAAAGGGCAAGATTGTCCTAATAGGGATGCAGCGGCTTGTACAAACTGTATCCGTTTGAATCACAAAACAAAAAATATTCATAAAAAAGTTAATGTTAACCATAAACCCTTTTCCGAGTGCTGTCCTTGCCATATTTTTATGAAGAAGAGAATACCCATTCTAGAATTAACTATAAATAGGTCAGATAATCAAGTTCTAAAGTGTATGCAGTTAAATTATTCTGAAATTATTAAGGCAGCTACTATTGTTCGTTCTCGTCATCTTTCAACTTTTATTGATTATAAAAATACTGATTATAATATGGTCACTTTAGAAGTTATCGCAGGCTCAACTGCGCTTATTCTTTTCTCTTACTATTTCGAGCCTTCAAAAAACATTGTCTCGGATCTTCATAAAATCAACCAAGTTCTTAGTAGCAAAAATCTCAATCGATTGGTTTGGAGCATGGACACCAATAACAAATCAGAATTATGGTTTAGTCCCTACTCAGATGCGCTAGGAGGTTAGTTATGTGAATTTATTTCTGCCAACAACTTATTTATTATCAAAGAAGATTGTGGACCTACTTTTCGTGCAACTCAGAGAACAAGCTATATCGATATTACAGTTGTTGGTTCGGATGTACTCGAGGACAACTCGAGTTGGTGTCTTTCTGAGAATGAATCCCTTTCTGATCTCGTGATGATAAAATTTGAATTTTGTCTTTCCACTGTCCTGCGAGAAACATCAAGTGCTCCTTTTGTAATATTTAATAAAAAGAAAGCAAACTGGTGTCACTTTCGGAAATTTTGTTTCTCTCTTATGACTCATATATTTGATACTCTTAACAGTTGCACTAGTAGTTCTTGCCTAAATACAGTCATTGAGGAACTTAGTTCTGTTATTTATCAGGAATGCTTGTACTCAGTGCCTATTAAAAAACTAGCAAGCATAATGTCCCTTGGTGGTCTATCGAGATTGGATGTGCGAGGAAAAGGCTTAATGCGTAGATTAGGCTCAAGACGTAGATTTCAGCGTTGTAAAATCCAACTGTTAGAGAATTATATAGAAATAATTATCTTGAATATAAAAAGGATTATAATCAAATGCTTATTAATGCAAAATCTGAGTCTTAGAAAAAATTTCTTTTGGCTATTTTGCGCAAAATGTGGAAGAAGGTTTATACGTATGGCGTTAAAAAATAATTCATGAAAAAAAAATGAAATAACTGGTATTAAACTACCCACTGGTGAAACAACCACTTCTTTAGATGAGTCAATTAATGCCGTGAGTCAGAAATCATTCCTTTCTGATTCAGAAGAAAATGATAATAGCTTTCAGAAAGACTATCGTCATGCCGCGCGTACTACTTACTCTTCCTTTTTTGATCCTTCTTTTTCCTAAGATGAAGTTAATACAATGGTTTCTATGCTAAAGCTTAATAAATCACCTGGTCTGGATTCTATTTTAAATGAGATTATTAAACAGTTTCACACTTAGCATTCCCTTCTTTTCTCCATAAGCTTTTTAATGTTTGCCTCGATTTAGGTATTTTTCCGCGGGTTTGAAAGCTTGCCCAGGTGATTCTCATCCCCAAAATTCATGAGTTTAGTGTTCTCCATTTGGATAACCTTAGGTGCATAGGCTTACTTCCGGCTCTTGGTAAATGCTTAGAGAAACTTTTTGTTAACAGGATTTGCTGGTATCTGCGCCGTGGAGACTTTCTCTCTAGTGATCAATACGGTTTTACTCCTCATAAGAGTACTGAAGACGCTCCTTTACGTTTGAATGAGATTGTTAAGAGAGGAAAAAGAAGCATTTACACTCAATCTTGATTTCTCTTGATATAAAAGATGCTTTTGACAATACATGTTGGCCTTGCATTCGGAATCTTCTTAAGAAAGCGGAAATTCCGATAAATATTTTTCCACTTGTTGCTGATATTTTAAGTGACAGAGTGGCCAAAATGCAGCTAGGTTCGACTTCTGCAATCCGTTGCCATAAAAAAGGTTGCCCTCAAGGATCAATGTCTGGACCTATTTTTTGGAATATTATCAATGATCTCCTATTTAAACTTAATAATCTTGCCTGCTGTGAAATCATAGTTTTTGCAGATGACATTATAGTTTGTTCCCAAGGTAAGGATCTTTCTGCGACTTTCCTACACCCACAGGAAGCTTTGAACCTCGCTTCTGACTGGTCAAAAAGTTTTTAATTGGATTTTAATCCTGATAAAACCAGAATCATGACTATTGAAAAACGAAACGTTTGCTATGATGGATTTCAGTATATCTCGATGGAACTCCCTTGACTACGGTAAAGCAAATGAAGTATCTTGGGGTTCTTCTCGATACTAAATTTTCTTGAAAGCAGCACGTTACATATCCGAGAAATGTGACAAATTACAGCGTGGATTAAATCGGATTGCTCGCAACACGTTCGGTATAAATTTCGATGTACATTCGCTCATTTATAAGCAAGGAATCGAACCTATCATTTTGTATGGTTCTAGAGTTTGGGGTGAGGCACTTAAAAGAGAGATGAATTCTATGTATCTGCGACGCATACAAAGAAGGATACTTTTGCGGGTCATATGTGGTTGTCGCACAATAAGTTACGACTCAGTTTCGACTATTTCTAGCTTCCCTCCAATTGACATTACTATTCTTCATAATATTGCTTTTAGGGAAAATCTTTCTAATTCTTCCATCTCTAATTATGATTTTATTCTGTCTCCATTTTTTCTCCCTCATCCTTCAGAGAGGAATGCCATCAATATTATTATTCAATTTAGTGACAAGAGCACAGATGATTTCCCTGTTATTTGCTGTACTGTTGGCAGTAAAATTGATGCAAGAGTTGGTTCCGCATTTGTTGTTTTCAGGAGTGGTTTTGAATCCGAGAACTTGCAATTTAGAATTCGTGATGAATGCACAGTTTTTGTAGCTGAACTTTTATGTTTAAACTTGGTCGTTAAACGGTTCACTGAACAAAAATATTGTCATCTCAGAATATCTCATCTGTACTGACTCTCTTTCCTCCTTGGATTCACTTAAATGTATTTCTTCGTCTAACAACATAATCGTCGAGATCCCAAAAAAACTTAAAAGCCTAAAAGATAAAAACATCTTAATAAGTTTTGCATTTGTTCGCGGACACACGGGCGTTCTTAGGCATGAGTGAGTCGATTGGCATGCAAAGGCTGCAACCAAGCGCAAAATTGACATTGACGTTAATATTCCTAAATCGTTTTACAAGAAGATCATGAAAGATTGATTGATTGATTGATTGAATATTAACGTCGCACTGTTCAACTACACGAGGGCTTTTGGCGACGGACCACGTAATTTTGAACCATGGTCAAGTGACGTGGACGACACCTGAGCTGGCACCCCCTCTCCTAACTCCCACACCACACCAACGGGAGGACGTTTCAGCTCTCGACAGATTTAACGTGCATCGCTGCTCTACACGGCGGGTCTTTAATGGTATTGGGCTCGAACTCATGACAAGGCAAGCCACGATCCAATACCTATACCACTCGGCTACCGCGGCCAAAGATCATGAAAGAAAGAATGGTGAAGTCTTGGAACCAAGAATATCTTATTTCTAATAAAGGGAGCATAACAAAGAGATTTTTTCCGACCATTTATAAGAGACTGTCATGCCATCATTTTTACACTAACTACAAAATATCCCGATTTCTCACTGGTCATGATAATTTCAAAAGCTACTTGAACGAATTTAATTTAGTTCCTTCATCTTCCTGTGACTGTAATATTGGTGGCGAGGAAAATGTAGAACATGTAATCCTTTTGTGTTCCAAGTATGTCAGAGAGAGAAAGATTATAAGACTGGCTTTCAAGAGACTTAACATTAATTGACCACCAAATTTTCGCCAACTTCTTTCCACCAGAAGTGTTTTTAAAAATTTCTGTGAATTTGTTGTAAATATTTGTAATCCTTCTTAACCTCATTTTTTTTATTTCTCTTGAATGTTTAATACTTACTTCTGTAAGCCCCGTGTGATACTTTGTGGTGCACGGGGATTTTATAATTGTTTTCAATAAAAAAAACTGAGCTAAATCGAGCATTAGTAACAACAACATCTGATTCTAAACCACATCAAATGAATGTGGATTATATTTGAACTAGTACTTCCTTCAAACTTTTAAACCATACCACAGGAAGATATTAAAGCCCATTTTGTGATATATTTCCTTATTCCAAGGTCCGTTTCTTTCCATTTCAAACAAACACATAGCAAAATTTTCTTCCATCATTTTATAAAAAAACAAAACCACGCGTTTTATATAAGAGAACTACTAGAACAACAATATAATATCAGACATTAACGTTACATACAGCAATCGATTGAATTTAAAAAAAACTACCATTGTGTGTGTGTGTGTTGCATTCCCCCCGAAGCGAAATAATTAATTACTTCTATTTTAACTGGTTGAATTTCCCCATTGGGTACAGAAGAGGCGCTAAAAATTCCTCTCCATAGGGATTACTAAGAATGTGTAGCATGAGTTGCCATATCTGTAACACGAGTTGCCACATCTGTAACACGAGTTGCCGCATATGTTGCAGGAATTGCCATATCTGTAGCACGAGTTGTCACACGTGTAGCAAGGGTTGCACAATTCCATTTATAGCATGGCAGGAATTTTTGCAAATCCATCAATCAAATTTAATTTTTGAAAGCTGATCTATAGAGTTATTTACTTTAAATGATTTAAATTTTATTTGAAGTGAAGTGTAGTGCAAAAAACTTAAGAAAACAAACATAACTTAATTTTAAACATTTAAAGTTAATACATGTTAGATAAAATAACTGAGCCACACACAAATGGTCTTAATGGGAGAGATGAATCTGAAGCTTGTTAACAAAGTTTCAGCATTTGGCATCAATTTTGTTAGGTTAAATTCTTAAATTATTTCCTCACTTAGAATCATCCTGTCTTTTTTTCTTTTAATGGAGATAGGCAACCACGCTGAAATTCCTTTTAAATAGGAAAGTAAATAAAAGTTTTCTCACGATATTCCATAATTCCAGATAGTTAGATAGATGTGTTTATATTATAACAGAATAATACTTAAATATATATATATAAATAAGTAGCACCTCTCTGTATGAGGAATATTTATTCCATTCGTTGAACGTTAAAATTAAAGGTACGTACTGGTTAAATAACAGTCACAGTTGTAGATCCCCCTTTACATCTCATGGACCCCCAATTTTTCTTCCTTCTGACATAGACACATGGCGGACCATGCAGGTCACTTTGGGAATAACTGGTTTATGCAATGAGACTTGGACTGCACTGTCAAATTTAGACTTCAGAAATTAACACATAGGTGGAGTATATTTTGGAGTTCGTGTTAGAATGAAACACAGAAAAACAGAATCACTTAATAAAATGTGGAAATTATTAATGTGTTATTTCCTAAAAAATTAAAATCCTTCCTCCTCAGTTCATTGAATAATTGAAATAAAGGAGAAAGAAGAAATATGTAATTTAGTATGTTCAGAAGCTCTTTCAAAAATATGTTTTTTATTTATTTATTCAAGGGCTTTTTATACGAGTTCAAATATGATTTTACTTAGAAATTTTTAACACACATTGCATTTGAAAAAACCTTATACATTGATTGAAAATATGAAATAATAATAATAAATGACTTTTAGGCTCTTTATTTTAAATACTTTTCTTGGTGATTTTACTAATGATACTTCATATAAATACAAGAACAGTTTTTAGAGAATAATTATTTTAGTGTGTCATTTATTCCTAAAAGTGGTTAGCCAATACGTAATTATAAAAATACCATCAGTGAAATTTAAATAGATTTGTTGAATATTAAAAATATTTATTCAAGTTTCCCTGATTACATGACTGTATGGGGTATTTGCATGAGGCTCTCTGTATATTCTATAAATACATACTAATTAGCAACATGATGTAGCTTCAATCATTGTTCACACTAAAAAAATGTAAACCCTTGCTAGTATTTAATTTTGTGGAATAACAAATAATTTAACATAAATCCAAAAACAGGCTTTATAATACAGATTATGTTTGTGAAACATAGATTTTACGATTCATATATGAAGAACTTTATTTTGATGCCTTTTAAATGCATTTTGTTCTTAATCTGTGTTAAGAGAATTATCATCTCTTAAGTAATTTAAAGTTCTTAAAACCTCTCTTTCTTTCGAAATTCTAGCCTCAAATTTTAGTTCTTTAAAAATTATTTAGATCTATATCTTTAGTCTTTATAGAGGCAGTCAGTAATATTGGTTCTCTATATTTCTTTTAAGTTATCTGCATTATTGTAAAAATGAATTGTTGTATTTGTGAGGAATGTGCACACGAATTGCATATACTATACCAGGGATGGCTCTAGGGCCGAACAAAGAGGACCCTTGACCGAGGTGACAAATTTTAAGCGCGGCATTTGGATCGAATTTGTTATATTTTCTGAAATATTATTGAGTGTGAATTTGGTATTTCATTCAATATATTATATTTTTTATTATTATTTTGTACTTTAAATGCATAATGTCAGTTTTTTTATGCTGAAACTTGAAGGGTTCGAGGTGGGAGTATATGCTAAATCATGAAATTTGATGTTTGCACATTTTTCACAAGTAACTTTCTCCCCATCCAGTAGTGGGGTGACAGCGGAAGTTCCTTTCACTTATACTATGTTCGGTGTCAGCTATCCAAAAGAGGACAAGAGTGATAAGAGTTTTTGGTAGATAGAGAGCCACAAGAGATGTGTTATTTTAGTGATGAGTGTGGTTGCAAAAAGTTAAAATAAAAGCATGTGATCCCCCCACCAACAATAGACTTTTTCAAAGAAATTGGCCTGCTGAAATGAGCAATCCCTTCACTTACCTTTTACTCCTTTGAAATAATGTCAGGCAACTTTGTCCTTAATTTTAAGTTATTTTGCATTTCTTAAGACTTAAATTAATATATGTATATTGTTATGCTGTCTGTCTGTTCTCAAGAACTATTCAAGTTTTATAGGCCTGCATCTCTATGTAAACAACTTATCTTTTTTAATTGTTTTATTATTATTATTAATATTATTATTATTATTATTATTATTATTATTTTGCTTTGGAGAGAGGGGTGGTATTTTCCATTTGCCAGACTCAAAACTTCTAGAGCCAGCTCTGACTATACGAACACATAAATTGCACATACTATAAATATATACAGCTAATTCTAACAGTGAAGTTCATCATATGTATTAATGAAATGAAAGTGGCAAATGAACTTATATCAAATCACATCAAAAACTTTTATTTACTTTTTTTTTTTTTTTTTTTTGAAACTGTAAAATTAATATATCTCAATACTAATGACAAATTTATTTTCACTGGCATTTTAACTAATGAGTGTTTTTTTTTCAGGTATAGAAGTTTAAGTTGGCATTCCTTTCCAAGATGGCGACCTATTTAACAGCTGTCAAGTGATTTATTCTCAGTTTGGTTTGGCAATTCATCAAAACGATCATCAAGCAAGGCGTAGATTCGTCGAATGGGCCCAAAACGAGATTGCCGTTGTTCCCGATTTTCATAAGCGAATTTTGTTTAGCGATGAAGCGCACTTTCTGGTTGAATGGCTACGTCAACAAACAAAACTGCCACATTTGGAGTGAAGCTAATCCACAAGTGTATGTCGAAACACCGTTACATCCAGAAAAACTGACTGTTTGGTGCGCTTTATGGGCTAGTGGAATCCTTCTTCAAAACCGATGAAGGCCACAACGTTACAGTCAATGGTGATCGGTATAGAGCCATGATTACTAACTTTTTCATTCCTTAATTGAACAATCATGATGTCCAGGAGCTGTGGTTCCAACAAGACGGCGCAACATGTCACACAGCTCGTGCCACAATCGATTTATTGAAAGACACATTTGGTGACCGCCTAATTTCACGTTTTGGACCTGTGAATTGGCCTCCAAGATCTTGTGATTTAACACCACTAGACTATTTTTTGTGGGGCTATGTAAAGTCATTGGTCTACGCGGATAAGCCACAAACGCTTGACCATTTGGAAGACAATATTCGCCGTGTTATTGCCGATATACGGCCACAAATGTTGAAAAAAGTCATCGAAAATTGGACGTCCAGATTGGACTACATCCGGGCCAGCCGTGGCAGTCCTATGCCAGAAATCATATTTAAAATGTAATGCCACAAGATTATCTTTCGAATAAAAAAATTCATGTCAATCGAATAATACATCATTGTTTTATTGCAATTTAAAGTTCTATACCTCTAAAAAAACACCCTTTACGTATCGCTATAAAGTATACCTGTTTTTTATTTTCATTCTCTCTTGGCAAGACTATTTTCTTATAATATAATTGAAAAACTATTATCACATGGGGCTAAATAAAAAACCTTAGACTGATGAAAATACTTATGCTTTTATTTACTTACAATAGATGGCAGCACAAATGGATTTTTTTACATTTTCGTTTTGCATTCGGTGAGCGTAAGGCTGTTTTCCCCATTTGTACAACAGTGTGGACTTAACGCGGAGCACATTTTTCAACAGAAAGAATGCCTAAATTTTTATAAAAATTTGTGGCATCTTAACTCATGCATTTGTTTGTAATATAATGTTTTTAAAATTTCTAAATATTTCATAACTAATCAGTTTTTCCTTTTGACGTGTAAAGGGATAGCTCATTTACCATTACGGTATAGGAGAAAAAACGCTAAACACATTTTATAAAAAAAAAATGTATCAACTCGGATAAAAATGAGTAGCAGATAAAATAAGTGATTTCTCTCCAGGATAGGGATGCCAAAATATAATATTAATGTTTGAGTACTTTTGTATCTAAAAAAGTGTTCCGAATTTGAGTCCTACTCTTTAACATTAACCGAAAAAACAGCCTTAAATCATGAAAACATTTTTCATAAGAATTTCCCAATTTTACAAAATATCACAAAATTTTCTTTCAAAAAATACTCTTAGGTAATTTTTAAAAGAAAAATACACTCTACTCTTTTGTAAAAAACATTTTTCAATGAAAACTAGTTTATGAAATTAAAGCTAGAATTTGGAAATGAAATTAAAATCGTTAAACTCCCTTACAGTTTTTTTCTCTATATTTTTTTGCAAATATTACCAAAATTAAAAATTGTATGAGAAGCATATTTATATTTTACTTCACATGAATAGCTATGGCATTGCCTATTTTGCTCATTTATTGAAGAGCATACATAATAAGAAGTAAAAATAAATACATGGATACTAAAAATACTAAATAATGCAAAATGATATAAAACTGCTTCATATATAAAAAGAGTTAAGTTTCACCATTAAAAAATAAAAAAAACATACTCCTAAAATTTATTTCAAAATGCTTCTTTCATTTATAACAAATATATTTATAAGTTGCTCAGAGAGACAGAGAGAGAGAGAGAGAATATAACATTATAAATAGCGTGAAGAAAAATTTTTTATCATGAACGAAAATTAATACCTTAAAGATAATTTTCGATGATTTAATAAAATTGAATGATTCTTATTTTTTTCTGCAACATGGAAAAAGTATCATTATCCGAAAAATTAAACAAAAAATGCTAACATCTCTGTCGAAATTTGTTTTTATGTGGAATATCAAACCTATGAAACATTATTCTTTGCTTATATTTACCTTTAGGTTATTTTAATAATGATTTCAATAATATCTTAACAACATCAAGAATTAGTAAAAAACTAAATAGATAATTTAATATGCACTATCTACAAATAAGTAAGAAAATACACGTGCACAAATGAAGATATCCGTGGTCCTGATCTACGTCACGCCTTCTGTACTTAAATATTGTGTGGAGAATAGCATTGGCATTAATCATATGCAAGATGCCCCAAAATTCAGAGCTGTCTGACGTCGAGAAGGGCGTAATTGTTGGATATCACAGAAATGGCTAATCCTTAAGGTATATATCTAGTAAGTTTAACATTCCAAAATCGACAGTGGTTTTTATAATTAAAAAGTGGAAGGTGACTGATGATTGTCGGAATGTGTTTCAATCCAGAAGACCCACGAAACCAGAGACAGAGACTAACAATTACTGTTTAAAGAAATCCAATCATCAGCATCAAACCGATGGTCCACATACTCCAAAAGCTCCAATAAGCATCTGGAACAATTCTTTTTATAAATACGAATGACAAAGAAGCACAATTACATGGTTTTTATTGTTTTGCTGCAGCCCATAAGTCTTTGATTACAAAATCCAACAGTGCTGCTCTGATGAGGTGGTGCGAGGAGCTTCGAAATTGGACCGTAGATAAGTGTAAACAGATTATCTAGATTCTAGATGATCTGTTTCCACTCTAGATTCTAGAGTGATGAATAAAGATTCAATCTTTACCAAGTGTATGGCAGAGTCTAGGTTTAACGTATGCCCGAAGAACGTCTTTTGATAGAATGCATTGCGCTTACAGTAAAATCTATGGTCTGGAGATGTTTCTCGTGGTTTGGTAATTCACGATAAGCTCAACGCCGACTCCAACTCCACTATTCTAGATGACAATTTGCTCCCTACGCTGTGGTAATTTTACGGGTTGGATCATTGTTACTTCCAGGATGGCAACGCCACTTGTTGTGTTGCCAGGTCCACCATGGATTTGTCTGATGACAATAGGGTAAGCCGACTGGACTGGCTTACATAGAGTCTAGACTTGAATCTTATATAAAAACTCTGGAACGAATTGGATCGCCGAATTAAGGAGTGCAGCAAACGTTCAAAATAGGTGAAAGAAATTGCATGTCTTCACCAAGCCGAGTGGAAGAAAATACTATTGCTCATCATCTAAACAGTTGTGGAAAGCATGCCTCGGAGGGTTAAGGCTTTAATTGCTACACGTGGAGGATCTACTAATTATTAAAAATGAGTAAATTTTGTTTTTCTGTTTCATCACAGATGTTCAATTACTTATTGTAGATAGTGTAGTTTGAAACGCTAATAACACATCGGGAAAATCCCTGTTAATTATTTGGTAGTTATTTCATAAATACAGCTGTAATTTCGATAATCCTTTTCGGGAGAAAACTTGGTCACAGTATGAATTCCTTTTACAAATTGATACGCTTTTTATGCTTGTTGTGAAGACACAATTTAAAAGAATGGCATATTTTTACAAATATTTAAAATCAGAATGGCGTATGTACGTGCAATATACCATTAATTTAAGGGAATATTCATAAAATAGAATTATTTCCATATAACTGTTTGTCGTTTTTAGGCATTTGTATTTATTTGTTCTTATATAACTACTTAATTATTACACAAAATTATACTTACTGGATAACATTAAAAATATGACAAAAAAGTAATATATATATTTTTACATAACCAATAACCTAAAAAAACAGAGTACAGCTGCAAATGTTTCATCATTGGTGACAATTGATTTGACAGTTTTTTTCAACGTTCCGTTTTCCGTAATTGAGTTCAGTATATGTTCCATTCTGACATTCTGCATAAAAAAATGCAGATATAGTTATGCTTAAATGCGATAATCACCAATATTTGAAAGTGGGAAAAAGGTTTTCCTTAATCGTGTGTGAAAGGAGGTTAATTACATTTATTAAGTAATGTTATCTTTTTAAGTGAAATTATTTTTCCAATTTATTCACCTTGGCTTAAGTAATGAACACATAAAATCGAAATAGGTCTTTTTTAATTGGTTAAAATGATAGCTAAAGTAGAAAGAGAAATCATTTTTTCCTGTTAAGAATAATTCTAAAATATATAACTTGTAATATTTCTATAATTCTTTTCTAAAGAGCGGCTTTTACCTTGGTCGCGTGCGTACAGACACCGGTAAGAAGTAAATAGTTTTTAATATGGTTTGATATCCTTTGTGAACAAACGAAGATTAAGATTGATCCAGATAATTCAATACACTTTGGTGACCATAAATATACGATTTGATCAACAATATATTTGCTTTTAGAAATCCAACATATACTCCATATCTAAAATATTCGTTTTTACCTAACTTTTAATAGCTTAAAGGTGAACAAATAAATTCTATGTGACTGTCTTCATTTTATAGCAAATGGTGGTTACAATAGTGATGCCAGTCTTTCCTGAAAATATGCCATTGCATTCTCCTCTATATCTATAAAAACTGTTTTCTTCTTTCAAAATTATTTAAAAATATGGATTCATAACTTTAAAGAAAGGAATTCTTACAAAAAGGTATTTAGAATTTCATTATCATTTATTTCCATCTATATTGTTTCTTAAGAAATTTATAAAAAATTCCCTTGAATATATTTCAGTTATTAATATATATATATATATATATATATATATATATATATATATATATATATATATATATATATATATATATATATATATATATATATATATATATATGCAGAGAAATAAAAGAATGTATTTAAGCTTTTACTCCTTTCAGATATAAAAACTTTGTTTCCAAATTTGTTATATTATATTTTATATAATTATTATTACAACAAATGTATATTATTTTATTATTATTATATAAAAGTTATCCGAAGTAAATTGCATAAACCATATTTACTCGAATCTAAGCCTCACTCTAATTCTCGTCACATTTTGAGAAAAAATGAAAAGATTGCGTAAAAGGTTCATCAATAACCGATACTTTAGAAATTTTTTGAAAAAAAATTAAAGATAAATAATAAGAAGTTCATAATTTATTTATTTTACTAGTATTAAAACTTTCAAATACGTGCAAGAATCTATAATTCCTCTAACCGTCAGTATTCTGTTTTGAAAATGATTCGTCACTTCCATTGTCAGAGCTGACTTCGGAATGGGTGCCGGCGTCGCCATTTTCAAACACGGTATCGTCTTCGGTGCCATTCAATGCTCTTGTTACGCAACATTTTTTTAAAAGAATTTTTAAAGACTGTTAAATTTTTGCAAGCAAAAATTATAACATTTTGTTAACGCCATAGACGTATATTTGTTTTATCCGTGTCAAATCTTTAGTAGCCGCTGCTCTGTTTCTGTTTTTTTCTGCAAATTAAATTACCTTCTTTTCCATACTTGCGTCATAGTGAACTCGCCTTCATTCTATTACCGATACCTTTGATCTTTAAGTGATTAAAAGAAAGCATGTTCGAAAAAATTTCCTAAATACGAGTAGACAACGATGTTTAGGATAGACTGGATACTGGAGATAAACTGCGGAATGGGAAAGTCATCAATACAAGTATACAGAATGTAAGGGCACATTTTTCTTTTTAAAAGGGATGGAAACTCAATTTTCCCATCGATTTTAAGCCACGCCCGATTTTCAGTAGCATAACGCTAGAAAAAAGTGAGGCATAGATTCGAGTACATACGGTAAATCCATTTATTTCGAAGCATATATAGTAATTATATTTTTTTTCTTAAAAATATTACTTCTCTAGTTCTGAAATAATAAAATGATTCATTAGTTCTTAATAATTTATGTAAGTATATTAATGTTATATTATATATAAATTTTAATAGTAAAAGTTAACCTCATTTTTTTAATCATAAAAAGTAAAAATTCTTGAGTACCCTTTTGATAATGTTTGAATTTAACCGGCCACTAAACAGAAGATGCTATTCTTGTGACACTGGATAGCTGTATACTATGCTCTCCTTGCCATAAAAATTTTCGCACCACAAAAAAGCCGTCAAAATTAGACAAAATTTTACATATGTACGTTAATATGAGTAAGTGATTAGAAACCCAAAGAAAAGGGATGATTTATTGCAGAAAAAAGTACAAATGAACGAAAGTTTTCGAACGGTTTTGCCCCCCACCTCCAGCGCTAATGCACGACGCGATACTAACGAGCATTGAGGCATACAAGTTCCTTATGTTGTCCGTAGACATCTCGTTCCACTGTTGCTGTAAACCCGCCTCTAGTTCAAACAAACTCGCAGAATGTCCGGTTTGCCTTCCCAAATGATTCCAGATATGCTAGATTGATAACAAATCTGCGGAACAAGCAAGCCAGGGAAGGGTGGTAAGGCGACGAACGCTGCCTTGTGACGTTTTTGATATGTGTAGCCAATCATTGTTTTGGTCAAAAATATGTCTTAGGAGCCCTACCATGAGGGTCAACACATGTGGCTGAAAGATATCATTGAGCATTAGATCAATATTAGGGTTGACCGTGCAATGGAACCGTAAGCAATGGAGTGACCATAAGCAATTGAACTCCATACCATCACACCAGCAGTGGGAGAGATTTGTCGCTGTAAAGCGATGGCAGGATTGAGGCATTCACCACGGGTCCTCCACACACGTCCACGATTGCCATAACTGCTTAAATTGAATCTAGATTCGTCGCTTAAACTGACATGGTTCCATTTCGTTGCAGGCCAATCTTATCGTGCGCGACACCCTCCAAACGGAGGCGTTGATGGGTGGTGTCATTGACAGCACACGTAATGGGTGCCGCGGTACTAGATGTCCTTCAGCCAGGAATCTTACGATGGTTCGGGAAAACACAGTGGCCCATAGTGAAGGTGCTGCCAGTGTCTGGACAGTGATCAAGGATGCCGTTGGATCCTTTGATCCTTTGACTGGTCTGTCGAGAGTGTCCTGATCAAAGGTCACCGCGTGAACAACGTCTCTTCTGTCCGCTGGTGTCCCAACATCTACTCGTGAAACTTTTTTAAACACAACTCAATTTTAAAGTATCTGAATTTCTTCCTGTGAAGCATAAGACTTTTTTTTTATTTAGTTGCTTTTAAGACTATCATTATCATTAAAAATAACTGCAATATTAGGAAGCAATTTTCTCTCTACTCCCTTTTTATTTATCGTTAAATATTCCTTTTAGAACCCTTGATATTGTACTTACAGTTTAGAAATAATTTAGTGTTATAGAGTTCTATATTAACAAGTTCTGTTCAAGTGCTTTTTAACCAATATTCTCTTGAAACAAATTCGAAGAAACATTTTTTCGTGCTGTAGAAATGATATACATTCATGGACAAAAAAATAGCGCACCAAGAAATAATTAAGGGATCGTAACGAAACTTGGCATACAGGTATATGTTGGGGAGATATGCAAATGATTAGAAATGCAGCGTAATTGCGCATTACGTAAAGCCGGTAGAGGGAGTTTAACGTAGTTCTCTGTGGATATAAAACAGGTAACCAAACCTTGTTTTAGTGTGCTATATCATTTACAAAAGTAGAGCTTAAGTAGACATGCCATTACGCCATTTTTGAAGAATATATAAGCAAATGTCGCAGTTTGAGAGAGGGAGAATCTTCGGCATGATGTCAGCTGGGTGGTCAGCTAGGCGAATTAAATTATTGATATCCAAATCCTAGATTTAAGGGCTCTATTACATTAAAAAACATTCTTATAAATTTCACCTCTTGAATAATAATTTCTAAAATTGAAGTAGACTTATCTTTTACGCACCCCTATAAACTCCCTCTCCCAAATGGATTTCCGGAAAATTCATTTTTAGTAAATCTCTACCAAACAAAATAAACATAATTGTCAAATTTAAAGTCTAAATCTAATCGTTCAAAAATGGAAAAATGTTTATCAATAAACTCCGTAGCCCACTTTGACATTCGACTGCCGAAAGACCCATTCTTATAGGATAGTTCAACAAAAAAAAACGTGCATACCAAATTTCATTATTTTTTCTCAATACATCCAGTAACTCCCCACTTCCCGCACAGAAGTTGATTTCCATAAAATCCATTCTTAATGGATCTCTATTTAACAAAAAAGAATCATGATGCTCAACAAATTTCGAGTGTGTGAATCTAACAATTCAAAAAAAATTCTATAACTTCCCTCAATCCCTTGCATATCCCTTGGGGGCTGATTGTTGGGAAATCCGTTCTTAGAAAAACTCGATTTCATGAAAGAAACATGCCTAACAATTTTCATGTCGGTAGGTCAAACAGTTCAAAAACGGAAATATTTATTTATAACGCCCCTTAAGCCCTTACAACACCATTTGGAGGTTGGGGTCAATTTTCGCAATACCCATTTTGTAGCGAAACTCTTCTCCATTAGAGAAGCATACCAACCAAATTTCAAGATTGTACATCAAATAGTTTAAAAAAGGAAATTAATATCTATAACTCCCTTCACCCCATAACGCCCCTTAAGTTTTGATTTTCATAAAAACTATTTTGTAGTGGATCTATACTCTGTAAAAGGAACGTGCCTACTAATTTTTAGACGTTCACGTCTCATAAAGAGTGTTTTTTTCCACGTACAGAAGTTTAAGTTGGTATTACTTTCCAAGATGGCGACCGATTTAACAGCTGTCAAGTGATTTATCCTCAGTTTGGTTTGGCAATTCATCAAAACGATCATCAAGCTAGGCGTAGATTCGTCGAATGGGCCCAAAACGAGATTGCCGTTGTTCCCGATTTTCATAAGCGAATTTTGTTTAGCGATGAAGCACACTTCTGGTTGAATGGCTACGTCAACAAACAAAACTGCCGCATTTGGAGTGAAGCTGATCCACAAGTGTATGTCTAAACACCGTTACATCCAGAAAAACTGACTGTTTGGTGCGCTTTATGGGCTGGTGGAATCCTTTTTCAAAAACGATGAAGGCCACAACGTTACAGTCAATGGTGATCGGTATAGAGCCATGATTACTAACTTTTTCATTTCTGAATTGAACAATCATGATGTCCAGGAGCTGTGGTTCCAACAAGACGGCGCAACATGTCACACAGCTTGTGTCACGATCGATTTATTGAAAGACACGTTTGGTGACCGCCTAATGTCACGTTTTGGACCTGTGAATTGGCCTCCAAGATCTTGTGATTTAACACCGCTAGACTATTTTTTGTCGGGCTATATAAAGTCATTGGTCTATGCGGATAAGCCACAAACGCTTGACCATTTGGAAGACAACATTCGCCGTGTTATTGCCGATATACGGCCACAAATGTTGGAAAAAGTCATCGAAAATTGGACGTCCAGATTGGACTACATCTTTGCCAGTAGTGGCAGTCATATGCCAGAATTCATATTTAAAATGTAATGCCACAAGATTATCTTTCGAATAAAAAAAAAATTCATGTCAATCGAATAATACATCGTTGTTTTATTGCAATTTAAAGTTCTATACCTCTAAAAAAAACACCCTTCAGTTCAAAAACGGGAGTATTCGATTGTAACACCCGTAAAGCCCCGCACCATTCCTTGTGAATCGGTTAATGTAAACCCCATTTTGTAGCAGATCTCTACTCTATGAAAGGAATCAACCTATCAAGTTTCAAGTTTGCAAGTCTAATAGTTTTAAAAAGGAAATAATTATCTATAACACCCTTTAAGTCCTGCAATAACCCTTGAGATCGATTTACGCAATACCCGTTTTTAGCGGATCTCTACTCCATGAAAGGAGTTTGTCTACCAAATTTCAAGTCTGTAGGCTTAATAGTTCCTGAGATATCGTGATGAGTGAGTGACTGAGTGAGTCTTTTTTCTCCTTTTTTTTATGGATTTATAGAAAGACAAGTAAAAATGTTGTAGACTTATAATAGAATTAAATTCATGTAATGAATCCTTGGAGGAAGAATATAGAATCAGAATATAGAAGCACAATTAAATCTTAATTTCAAAATATTTAATAAAAGTAACCAAAACTTTGAAAACTTTTTAAAATACAGTATTTTGGTATTAAAATCCAGAATGGTGGATTTACAAAGCATCTTAGTTTTGACATTGTTCTATATTAATTGAATATAAAAACAAACACAGTAAATGATAATATATTTAAAACAAAGTAAGATAAATAATTAATTTTTTTAATTGATTTTTATTTGTATCTGCTTTTTAGTTTTCCTTATGTTCTACAGGAAAATATAAAATTAAAGTATTATTGCGTATTTTTCGAATTTAATAACTTCATAGAATGTCATCAATGTGTAACATAGAAATTACAATCAGAACTTTAAATTACCGATAATGTAAATTACCGCTTAAATTACGCTAATCAAAAGACATCAAATTTCTAAGTTTAAGGAAAATGAAAAGCTAGTTTTCTCTAATTTAAAACATGATTAGCAACTTGATACTCCAAGACAACCGAATAATCTTATTTTAAACTAAGAGGATTTATAAATGAATCCTATGAAAAGATCTCAAAATTTAGCAAATATCTCCAATTGGGGACTAGCAAATGATTCTCATTATTATGGATTTCAACCTCAACATATATTAATAATTAAACTTCAAAAATAATGCATGGGAATTAGAAAAAAACAAATAAATCAACTTTATAGCAACTAAATACCTCTTTCATCCAAAATGTGTAAACCCATACTTCTACCAAACACATCGGTAAAATCTATTGAAAACGGGAAGAATTGACCAGCACACAATAAGAGAGACCACGTTGATTCAAGATGATTTTTTCCTTCAAAACCATGAACATATATGTAAAGCAAATTTACGATATTGATAAAAAAAAAATTAAGAATATTAGGAAATTCTGTTGTAAACCAATGATATTTGTGAGAAAATATGAGGAAGTGTCGCTACTATTTTATCTGTTACATTCTCACTCTCTGGTTATTGTGTGGTTTTCACGGACTCGAGGCTGGCGTGTCACGAGTTCGAACCCAAGTTACACTGAAGACTAAAATTCAATCTCAATGCAGATTTATTTCCAATCATTTAAGAATTTGTTTTTCATAATAAATAATTCAAAGAGTCATTAAGTGGGTACATAATTATTTTTCTAAAAAGTGTGTGTGTGTGTAAAAATATACTTAAAATTTAATAAAAATAGTTTCAAAGCATTTCTTTTATTTAGTAAATATTTATTATTTTTAAGTAATTATCAAGCGCAGTAATTATTAAGTTTGTAATAGTCAACAAAGAATAAATGCAAATAATGGTAATTAAATAATTTTTAAACATAATCAAAATTCAAAGTCTTTGACCAAAGGTCCTAGTGTTGCTTGGGCATGACGTTAATTAATAATGAATCAATCAATGAGATAAAATTTTTAAAAAATAAACGAAGCATTATGTTGATAGCTTAAAAACGCCAAAAAACTATGTCGATTTTCTAATTTTTTTAAAAAATTTTCATATGTTTTTAAATTTTTACATTGCAATAATTTATAGTATGTTTTAACAATTTTTTTTAAGTTAAAATACTTATATATGTGTTTCCTTTCCATAGGCACTATGTTCTACTTAATCTGCTTACAAGAATAGAAGCCATATGATTTCTTCGTGAATCCCAAATTGCAACAATCCAACAATGGAGTTCGAAAATGCATCCGTTGAAGTAACTGTGACCTCCGCAGCTAAATTCACGAAATTCCGTATCCTTAAGAACTTAGTGGTGATCTCATCAACATTTTTAATGCTCTTTACTGCGTACGATGGACTAAGTATGCTCCAGAGTACAATGAATAAAGAGGGTAATATTGGAACGATATCACAAGCAGTCGTTTATGCAGGATTTTGTATATGCTCATTACTTCTTCCTAAATACGTAATAAAGAAGTTAGGGTGCAAAATTACCATTTTGATAGCATCAGTTTTATTTATTCCATACATTGCGGCAAACTTTTATCCCACTTTTCTAACTATGATGCCATCTGCGTTCTTGTTGGGCTTAGGATCATCTCTACTCTGGGGAGCCCAATGCACTTACTTCAACGAATCCGCACTTTTTTACTCCACCTTAACAGCTAGAAATGAGGTACGAAAATCCTATCCTCAATCACCAGCAACTTCAAATCAAACAAGCACTGAAGTACTCTCTGATTCTAATGCAAGTGTTGAAGATCTTACAAATAGAAATTCTAATACTGCTAGTGTTGAAGATCTTATGAATAGAAGTTCTAATGCTGCTAGTGTCGAAGAAATTTCTGCAGGAAATTCGAATAGTCCCAATGTGGAACGACTTTCCGCAGAAAATTTAGCAACAAATTTTAAGCATTATTATGAGAATTCAGAAGATTTCATTAGCACACCACAAATGAAAATGAAATATAAAGGGGAAGTAATATCAGAAAAGCGTGATGTACAACAGAGACGAAATAGTTATTGGGTCAACAATAGGTTTAAAGTAAGGGCTGTCTCTAAAGATCAAGGAATCGATATAAAAAGGGATCCTTATCAATTTAGAATTCCTACAACTGAAATTAGTCCATGTCCTGACATAACTATTGACACAACCATGAGTGTAATTTCTTCGAGACAAACTAGAGAATCTTTTTACAAAAATCCAAGAAAAAGTACTGGATACATAGATGCTCTTCAGAAATTCGCTGGACTGGAATCAATTACGGCACGGTTCTTCGGGTTCCATGGACTTGTTTTCCATTCTGCGCAAGTATGCAGCAACGTTGTTTCGTATTACATTCTTCAAGGTGAAACACAACCCAATATGACACTAAATTCTACTTGTTTTTGTGGAGCTGAATTTTGCAACTTACAATCTGACTGCCTTGGTGTTAGTTCTGGGGGAACAAATGAAGATCTTAGATACCTTCTCACAGGGGTATCAGTAATACTTGCTGTCATCGGCGTTTTACTAGTGCTGTTGTTTCTAGATCCTCTACAAACAGTAAAAGAGCCAGTAAAGTTTTCTCTAAAAATTCTTCTCGCAACCTTAAATAACTGTAGAAAAACGGAACAACTTGCTATTATCGCCATATCTTTTTATGTTGGAATGATACAAGGATTTTACACAGCTGACTTTACAAAAGTAAGTTTATATTAACTGATTTATCTTTTTTTAGAAATTCTTTATTCATTATTTTGTATTTATTCAAGTCTTATATACTTCGTTAAACTGTGTATCCAAGTCTTATAGTTAATTAATATTTTTGTACTATTTTTATATGTTCAATCAAACTTTTGCAATTGGTTTATAAAATTAAAATGAGTGAATTTCATTTCTTATTTGAGGATCGAAACAATTAATTCAGATCTTTACAGGTAGTTTTTTTTTAATTAAAAAAAAGCAATCTCTTTAATTCTTTTTTACCAAGTTTTGCTTCTTGAATTTAAAATATATTCCTTTTCAAAGCATATATTTATAATCAGCGTTCCACTTACAAAGTATGAAATTATTCTAAAAATATGCACATCAGAACTCAGATTACTTTTAAAAAATCCTATTTTCTTCACAAAATTTTAATCTTTTATAATGTTTTTAATTATATTATTCCTTCTTTGTCGTCTATAGTGTTTTATTAATTAGTTATGAGAGTAATGACAAATAAGTACAATAACATTATCTGATTTTTTACACAATTTTAATACAATAAAAGTACTGAAATTATCTGCTTATATTTCAAAAAAAATTATGTTTGATATATCGATATAAAATGATATTTTTATAAGTTTTACAAAATATTTTTGTGATGCTTAATGTGATTAGTAAAAACTTCACAAGCTCAAGCCAGTAGTATTAACTACTGCTTACTAGTATATTAGAATTAAAAATATTAGTACGAATCGAGAGTTTATGTATATTTTATGTAATAAAAAATCTATTAATATATAATGTGTTACTTTTAAACAATTAGTTCTTGAAAACTTTTCATTGATATTACCTATTAATCATTTTACTCAAACTTGCAACTCTCTTTTGTGATTTGCCGTTTAAAAACCAACTTACAAAAGTATTTTCCCTGTAAATCTCTTTTACCATAAAGGCATCAGAAAATAAGTTTACAGTGTATTTGTAGCTCTTTAACAACAATGCACTGTAAATTAATTTTTAAACTTTTTGTAAAGAATTGCCAAAGAACTGATTCATTCAAATGCGAACCTCTATTAAACGATTATAAACTTCTATATTTTTCTTCCTTGATTACATTGACCTATCTGTGAATTAATCTGTGTAATCTGTGATATTTGTTCCCTGTTTAAATGTTAACAAACGACAGAAATTATTACTTGCAAACAAAAATTCTTTAGAGATAAGGGTGTAAATAATTAATAGAGAAATTCTCTTTATCACTTTTAATAAATACAATCTATCGGCAATAGAAAAAGCTAGGAAAGAAATGAATTATTAAATAATTTATGTTTAACTCGTCCTCATTTCAGGATATTCTTTTTAAAAAAGCAAACCTAAATAAATATTTTTGGCACTTAAGTCATAAAAATTTTCTTTTACATGTCTACAAAGGTAATTACTTAGCTTCAGCTCAATTTTGTTTAAAAGTCAAGCAAAAAGTTAATTAACATTTTTTTTATAGAAAAGAATAAATTAACTCAGCTGATATCACGAAGCAAGTTTAGTAGATTTTTGTTTTATTACCTAACTATATTTGATTTAATCCTTTTTGGATAGCAATCATAATTTTTCTTTAAATAGCCGAACTATGTGAATAGTTTATGCAACTATGACCATTGTGCCATTTTAAGCTGATCCTACTCCATGTAAAATTTAAAGTGTTTTTTTTTTCAAAATGTATCTCCAGGGAGTTTACTTATTTATTTTTAGGATCAATAAGCTTTTTGTACTCTTTTTATTTTTATTTTTCTTAAATATTGTTGCATTTTTTTAATAATTTTTTTTTACAGTCATTTATCGGTTGTGCTTGGGGTTCCTCCAATGTTGGAATCGTTACTGTTTTCTATGGCTTAGCTTGCGCTCTGTCAGCTACTTTATCAGGATTCCTTGTAAAATACATAGGAAGAATTCCAATCTTACTCCTATCCCAGATTATAAACATTGGAGTAAACGTCTTTTTGCTATTATGGACTCCTGATCCTAATCACGAGTATTTATTTTTCCTATCAGCTGGCATGTGTGGCATCGTCACTGGCATATTATGGGCTCAACTTCCAGGTTGGTAACATTTACGTGCCTTTGTTTTTATGTTGTCTTAGACACTAAACTACATTTGTTGCATGTGTGTTTCGTATCTATTATTACTTAACTGTACAATTAGTTATGTAAAATGAGTATGAATGCATTATATATTTTCCATAGTATCACATAATCCTATTCAGTTTGTACAGTATGTGATGTTCATTTTTTGATCTTAGAAGCTTAATTTCCCCAAAGGGATAACTCATCCTTTTTTGTGTGTGTGGTGTTCCTTTTTCACATTTTAACATGAATGAGTGTAAAAACACTTGGAGTATTTTAATTTCTTACAATAAAATCACCTTTATTGTTTCTTCTTATATCTTAGAATCAGTACCCATCAGAAAAATACATAGTAATTGTATAAAGCAGCGTTTCTCAAACTTTGGGGTGCGCCCCCTAGGGGGGCGTGATAAACCATCGAGAGGGGCGCGAGCTTTTCCGAACGTCAAAAATAAAACATTATTTAAAACTATTAATTTATTGAAAGGAAGCAAAACAAAATACATTACTCTGACATAATAAAAAATAAAATACGCATTTACACCGATATAATATATTTATAAATGTATCAGTACTGCACATTGTGTTTGGTAATTAATTTAACAATACCAAGCTAAGAGAAAGTTTAACAATTACCAGTGACTCCATGGGCTTGTCATATATAAATTTATACAAAAAATGTAATACTTATCTTGATAATTTATATGGTTTGTAAGTGCATTATTATTATTGAATTCAATGCATTGTTATTGTTTGGAATGGGAGGGGGGCGCGAAGAAAATTATGACTCGAAATTGGGTCGCAAGTAGTGAAAGTTTAAGAAGCACTGTTATAAAGAGTATTTTTCGCAAACACTTTTGAGTGAGAATGTCAGGATGTTTCGTAATTTATTCAGATGTTATTGTAACGATAGCGTACACCCCCTACCATGAACGATGCATGAATGGATACCATACGGTATCATTTCAACCTATATTTCAGGGATTTTGGAATTTATCGTATAGAAAAAGAAACCCTATGTAAAAATTTAAATAAAACATTCATTTTTTTCTCAATCTTTCGTCATGAAACCAAAGCTGATGTTGATATGAATTTCGAAAAACGGCCGTCTTTGGTGTCAAAGTGAGTTAATACTTAAAATTTTCAGTCTTAATTTACTGAGATCTTATGATACGTAGGTTATATACGAATACCTACACAAAGAAATTATTAGTAATACAATATTTGTGAAAACAGTTTGAAAAGTTATTCTAATTGAAGATATCTGAAAGTTTTTCAATAAACAAAAAGAATACATATTGTTTTTGACTTTATCCTATTACTAGTCGTTAATCACCCGCTTCACCGGGTATTTCACGATGTTGTGTATATGTATACTGTTTACATATATATTAATTATTGATATCTACCATTAAGAATTCGATTGTATCGAAAAATATATTTATAGCTGGAACTCTCGCCTCTTGATATAAAAAGAACATAAATTATAATATCTAATTTCTATTTATATCTAAAATAGAAGCAGAAAGATTTTTTTCGCTCACTTAACCTAATAATCAAGAGGAATTCCTCTAAAGCAACTTTCAGTGGATCTCTACTCCATTAAATAAACATGCGTGCTAAATTTCAAGTCTAAATCTAACAGAGCAAAAACGGAATTTTTACCTGTATGGTGCTCAAGGCCAACGACAGGCGTACCTCTTGCCCATGCCACGATGAATTTCGTGGGCCTCGTTCTGACTACGTCAGACAGGTGGCATTAGTCACAACAACACACAACAACGGAATTTTTATCATCAATACTTCGTTGAGAGCATTCTTAGCGGATTCCAATTCAACAAAAAAAAAGAAGCATGCAAATCAAAATTTTATTATTATAGTCTTAGCGGTTCAAAAACGGGAATTTTGTCTATCGATACGCCTCAATAACTCTCCCCGCTTCCCCCTGGAGTTGATTTCCGTAAAATCCATTCTTAATGGAACTCTATTCAAATATATAAAGAAAAAAAAGTGCTCAACAAATTTCAAGTAAATGAGTTAAATTCAAAAACAGGAATTTTTCTATAACACGCCTTAATCCCTCGCAACCCCACTCCTTACGGCCGTTTTCGCAAAAATCTTTGTAAAAGGAACTTTGTTCCATGAACGGACCGACTGCTTCTAATTTTCAAGCGGGTGGTTCTATTAGTTGAAAAGGGGATATATTTATCTATTACGCCCCTTAATCCTCCTCAGTGACACTTAGGGATAAATTTTTCCCCAAACTATTTTGTAGCGGATCTCTACACCATGAAAGGAATTCGCTTATACCAAATTTTAAGACTGTACGTCTATTAGTTTAAAAATGGAAATAATTATCTATAACGCCCCTTAAGCCCCCGCAACGCCACTTTGGAAACAATTTTCACAAAACCCATCTTATATCGGATCTCTACTCATAGAATGGAATCTGCGCACTAAATTTCGAGATTTTACGTCTAATAGTTTTAAAAAGGAGTTAATTGCCTATAACGCCACTTAATTCTCTACAACGCCACTTGGGAGTCTATTTTCACAAAACCCATTCTGTAGGGGATCTGTCCTCTATGAAAGGAATCCACTTACCAAATTTCAAAACTGTACGTCTAATAGTTTAAAAATGGAAATAATTATGTATAACGCCCCTGAAGCATCCTCAACGCCCCTTGGAGGTCGATTTTTTTAAAAATCATTATGTAGGAATCTCTACTTTACGAAAGAAATCTGTTTACCAAGTTTTTTTCTCTCTCTCTCTCTCTCTCTCACGACTGTACATCTAATAGTTTAATAATGGAAATAATTATCTATAATGTCCCTTAAACCCCCTTGACGCCCCTTGGGGTTCGAACTTTACAAAATCCGTTCTTAGCTGACGTCTACTCCATGAAGGGAACCTACCTACCAAATTTCAAGTCTGTAGGTTTAATAGTTCCGGAGATATCGTGATTAGTCAGTGAGTCAGTGAGTCGCTTTTCTCCTTTATATATATAGATAAATTAAATAAAAAAGATTTCCTGTGTAATGCCTTTATTTCATCAAATATTATTTCGTTTTATTCGAACAATTTTTTTTCAACTAATCACATATCACGCGTTTCAGAATTTTCACATGTATTTTTTTTTACCATTTGCACCATAACTATTAAACTATTAAAACAGTGGTTCTCAAACTTTCACTACTGGCAACCCAATTTTCAATCATAATTTTTATCGCACCCCCCTAAAAATATTAATGTATTGAATGCAATAATAATGCACTTTGATGCTAAAGCTAAAATACGATCATAATTATAAACCGTACAAATTAACAAGATAAGTATTAAATTTTGTATATGTTACTTTTAAGTAATATTTTTTTTTTTTACTTTTTAGTTCGATTCACTATAAAAGCGTGTTTTTTAGTTTCTTTTAAAACTATAGTTTGTTTCATAACTATTTTTACTATACACGATAAAAATCACAATTCCAGTGAGTAATTTAATTAGAGAAAATATACATACCCACTTTCAAGGACTTTTAAATTTTTCTTTGATAATTTGAGAAATATCCAATAAAACTAAAGAAAATGTTCCAAATGTTCGCGTCCTTAATAAAGGACATAAATCGCAGACACTTTTCGCTAACAACATAGGAAGGTTATTTTCCAGCTAAACTGTCATATTTTGTGCACGTTTTTGTAGTTTTGCTGTTGTTTGATGATCTACAAATAGCATTTTGAACTTTTTCTTCCTTGTTCCTTTTTGACCTACATTATGGCTTCATAGTTTTCTTCATAAAGATCTTTAGGCAGCATTTGAAAATTACAAATCAACTCAAACGTTTCATGTCTAACTCTTTTCTGATATTTACTTTCGCTATCTTGATTAATATGCATTATTTCAGTAGGTTCTTCAATTGCTTGATCAGTTTCAACTTTCTTCAATAGGGATCACAGATGCCCATTTTTATATTCTGCTCATTTATATTTATAAGCCATAATAAGTCGTACAACACAGCAATGGAAACCACAAAATTGTTATGGGTGTAAGTGCACCATGTTCATAGCAAATATTTTTGAACAAAAGTGGTCGCGCAGGGAACTTGATCAAAACTAGTAACTTGATTATAAAAAACGTTGCCAGCTCAGGGGTCGTCCACGTCACTTGAGCATGGTTCAAAATTACGTGATCCGTCGCCAAAAGCCCTCGTGTAGCAGAACAGTGCGACGTTAATATGCAATCAATCAAAGAATTAACATATTTACTGCAATAACTTTGAACACACATTAAAAGTATATGCTTCATAAATTCGTTTTATTTTCGGCTACACCCCAGATAAAGGAATACTAATTTTGGCGAAACAATTTCCTTCTTTAAATTTTAATGTGATAGTTAGAGAGAAAACTGTATTTAAAATTATTGTAATAATTTCGGCTTCTTACGCGCTCTATGCATTTTCCATTCGGTTTATGTAATAAAACACAAATAATTTCAAAGAGAAAAAATACTTCAAGAAAAAGTAACCTCCCCTCAGAATATAGTATGTGTATTCTACGCAGCTTTGGCCTTTTAAAATGAAGCTCCATCTAAGCATCTTTCGAAAAATTTGTACCGTAATTTAAACTTTCGTTTTGCCCATTTCGTGATGTTTTATTATTTACTTGCCTTGGAACTGCGTGTATATATATGAATTACGAAAAAAACTAATGGTTTAAAAAAATCTCTATTGCTTTTCAAGTTCTGAAAGAAAGTTTGTCGGCAGATTAAATTGGATTTTTTTAGAAAGGGACTAGATTTTCATTATTCTTCCCTCTCGAACTTCGTAAGCAATTTTTAAGCTCTATAATACAATAGAATAAGAATAGAAATAATTGAACTCAGCAGTATTTTTTAACGTTCATCAAAAAATATTTAAGTAAAAAGTATTTTTAAAAGACAAGCTGGGTAAAAATACGTATTTTATGCTTTATAATTACAAAAACTTATTACCAGAAAAAATAAATTTATAATTTTTTTATGATATATTTTTGTAAACTTATTTTGAGTCGACTACATCTCATAGGATTTAATTATATGATCTGAATCAAAATATTAATTACAACACAATCCATATAAATGTATTAGTTGTGTAAATAAAAATAAAGAGGATTTTATTATTTAATAATTTTAAATAAAATGATGAATATAAATTTTTTTAATATGCTATTTGAGAGACAAAGCTGGATTGAATTTTAAAGTTTAAAATAGATAACATTGAAATTTTGAAAAAAATAGAGAGATTAGTGCAGTAGTATTTATAAATATTGTAGACCGAGGACTGCTTTTTGAAAAAAAGTGGGGTTTAAAAGGTTTTGCAGCTAACCAATCTTCCCCCTTTCTGTTTTTAATACTGAGCGAAATCCTACGTAATATAATAGATAAAAGTTCTAAGAACATTATTAATAAAAAGTTTGCGTACCTAAGGAAGCAATCGAAAATGATTATATCACTCTCAAATTAAAAAAATAACGTTGCCAGATTCAGTGATCTAAATACAAGTTTAAAGCTTGAAAGTAAATGCCAATTAGTAGCATTATTAATAAGTATAAAAATTTGTTTACTGAAATAGTTAGATAATTACGAGCTAATATTATGAAGCAAAAACTAAAATTATTGGGATAATATGAAGAATATTTCTGTAATTTTCAAATCAGTATAATCTAAATGCTAACCAAAAATTTCTTACATATTTCAATATGCTACAGTATCACCATCCCAGATCTAAGGAGAAAGATATTTAAATGATGAGAAAATTCACAGAACTATGAATATACAGTCGGGCCTCTATATAACGAAGTCGCTAAATCCCCCCAAAAGCTCGTTATTTGGCAAATTCTTTATATAGAGGTTCAATTTTCTTTATAAACCACATAAAACAAATTTTAAATGCATAAACACTATACATTAAAAAAGTAATTATTTTTTTTCACACCTTTTTATAAATAAATATATAATTATTTTGTGTATCTTACCTATAAAAAAAGAAGGAAGAGAAAGAAATATGTAAAAAAAGTTTCTTGACGCCTTTATCCACTTAATGAAGAATTAAATTTTTTTCTTTGATACTCAACCATTTACGTTTTGACATTTTCGAGCTACAAGAAACAAAGTTACCAGAACGACTGATTAGTACTACAAATGAACGGAGATTAGTTCAAGGACACGAGGCTCCACTGAGGGTGAAAGGAGATATCGAAGATGGTTTTTTTCCCGATAATTCTATTGCTATCAGCGAATTAGTCACCTAATAAAATCAGTTCAAGACTTAGGTCCACCAAAAATCTGTTGAAAGAGAGAACAACTCGAAATGTCCAAAAATATTTCAAATATAGAGAGAGAAAAATTGAATCACAAGAGAAAAAGTTCGTTATATAGAAAATACACTTCGCTATAGGGGAGTTGTTTTACGTTTTTTTTTTTTTTCTTGGTTCCGGAAGAAAGTTCGCTATATAGAAAAATTCGTAATATAGAGGTTCGTTATATGGAGGTTCGACTGTTTTTAAATTGTTCATTTATAAATATACATATATATATATATATATATATATATATATATATATATATATATAATATTCTTGCTTTAAAACAACAATCTAATCGATAAAATTTGGGATTTTTTTTTACATAGAGACATAAAAGTGAAAGTAATTTCATAATTTTACTCTAAAGAGTAAATAATTAAATTATTATAATATTTTTGAATTATGTGGAACTAAAAATCCGTTGCTTTGTAGTCAATATAAATGGATGTTTCTGAAAATTAATAAATGTATATTACTCCCCCAATGAAGTCTTTTAATAATATTAAATTAAAAATCACCTCTTGTCATAATACACTTTCAATTGTGATGCATTTCTTTACCTTTTAGTTGAATTTAATTATCCAAAAAATGATCTTGATCAATGTTATGGTTTGTCTGAATCAGATTACGGTTAAAAAATATTTCGCTTGAAATACTTATTCTTTCGGAAAAATTATGTATTCGATACACGAAAAAAACAAAGCGAAATATTGTTTTTAAAAATACTTTCACAAAATGTAAATATAAATTAGCTAGGCAATTATTACACTGGTGTTCAAAAATTAAGGACGAAGTCGAAAAATTAGCATATCAGCTGAACGAAGAGGCAGAGCGGACAGAAAGACCAATCAGGAGATTAAGTAAGGTGATGTACGTAGCACACGCGCAGATATGCAGGTAGACGTAATGGGGGGAGTGTCCTGATTACTAGAAAGCAAGTTGTCGGTGTAAGATCAGTAATTCTGGTAAAGAGATTGCACGTCGTATAGCAGTTAAAAACACACCGAGTTGCTGCCTCAGTGAGAAATGGCGAATAATCAATCTGTTAGACGACATCTGGATGCTTTTACCCGAGGTCGAATCATTGGGAAGTTGGAGGAAGGCCGCAGTGTGACAAGTGTGGCTGCAGAGTTCCGAATTGCTCACAGCATCTTTTCACGACTTTGGAGACAATTTCAAACTACAGGAATAGCTATCCAAGGGTTCAGTAGTGGTCGTCCACGAGGAACCACACCCGCAGATGACCGGTACATTGTCTTACAGGCCAGACAGGCGGCAGACAGCGGGAGAAATCGCTAGGCACACGACACAGGCGACTGGACGACCGATATCGCGTTTTACCGTGGCCAGAAGACTGCACGGTGGTGGTCTGTTTGCACGACGCCCTGTACGGTCGTCGATACGGCCTGTATCATCCCTTTAACGCCTGCCCATCGGAGAAGGCGTTCTCTGTGGTGCCGGGAACACCGGAATTGGAGAGACAATGAATGGGGACGAGTACTCTTTACAGATGAGAGCAGATTCAATTTGAGTAGCGATTCTCATCGCATACTCATCTGGAAAGAGCGGGGAAGCCTCAATCATCCCTGGAACATCATTGAAAGGGACAGGTATGGAGGTCGCGGTGTTCTCGTTTGGGGAGGCATCATGCTTGGTAGTCGTACACACCTTCATATCTTCGACGCAGGTTCAGTCAACGGGACCAGTTATTGTAACGAGATTCTTCTTCCATATGTGCGTCTTTTTAGAGGCGCTATGGGTCTGCAGTTCCTTTTCATGAACGACAATGCACCATGTCATTGCACAGTAGCTTCCGAACAGCTCTTAGAGTGAGGATATTGAACGTATGGATTGGCCGGCACGAACTCCGGATCTCAATCCCCTCGAGCATGTATGGGATTTTCTAGGCAGACGCTTGGCAGCTCGTACCTTACCACCAGTAACGATTCGGGAGCTTCGATTGGCGCTGCAAGACGAATGGGCAGAAATGCCTCAACAACTCATTGACACACTCATTCTCAGCATGGGCAGACGCTGTGAAACCTGCCTAGCAGTCAGGGAGATCATATCCCCTACTAAAGACCGGATGTTTCTTGCTGGACACCCATCACAGGGATGTTTCGGCCTTCAGTCGCATTGCGCTCCATGCTACTTTTTCAATCAAGCTTCTTTTTATCCCTCTGATTTCTCTTTTAGTAAGTGTTGCTTACATATTACACATGTCCTTACGTATTGGGGATCTTACGGCATTAAATGTGTTGATTTGGAAAGCTTTTGTACAAAGTTATATTGAAAAAACTGTCTCGTCCTTAATTTTTACACACCAGTGTAGCTTGTTTACCCTGTGGCAAACCTTTAATTTGTTGATAATAACTACCATTATAATGCTAGCAATTTTCTTGTAACTCTAAATTAATGAAAGAATTAAAGGTATAATTCTTAAAACATTTTTAAGAACATTTTTTTGTATATTATTTTCATAATATTGTAAAAATATTTTTATTAAATCTTTAATGTCAATAGAACTGCACAGATCTTTGAAAATCTGAGCTGTAGATAGAATATTACTTTATCCCTCGTGCAATCCATGGCTTTTTAGCTATTTTTAAATTTATTGAAGCTCGTGTGATTTCTTGAATCATTTTACCAGATCTATTGATGTAAGCACCGTAAAATCCGGTGTATAACGTGCACTTTTAACACAAAAAATAAGATCGAAATTTAGGAGTGCGCATTATACGGCGAGTATAACACAAAAAATGAGATCGAAATTTAGGAGTGCGCATTATACGACGAGTATAACACAAAAATAAGATCGAAAATTAGGAGTGCGCATTATACGGCGAGAATAACACAAAAAATAAGATCGAAATTTAGGAGTGTGCATTATACGGGGAGTATAACACAAAAAATAAGATCGAAATTTAGGAGTGCGCATTATACGGCGAGTACAAAAAGGGAAAGCTTCAAAAATAAAGGGTGTTTTTTTAGAAGTATAAAACTCTAAATTGCAATAAAACAACGATGTATTATTCGATTGACATGAATTTTTTTTATTCGAAAGATAATCTTGTGGCATTACATTTTAAATATGATTTCTGGCACAGGACTGCCACGGCTGGCTCGGATGTAGTCCAATTTGAACGTCCAATTTTGTTTAGCGAATTTTGTTTAGCGATGAAGCGCACTTCTGGTTGAATGGCTACGTCAACAAACAAAACTGCCACATTTGGAGTGAAGCTAATCCACAAGTGTATATCGAAACACCGTTACATCCAGAATAACTGACTGTTTGGTGCGCTTTATGGGCTGGTGGAATCCTTTTTCAAAAACGATGAAGGCCACAACGTTACAGTCAATTGTGATCGGTATAGAGCCATGATTACTAACTTTTTCATTCCTGAATTGAACAATCATGATGTCCAGGAGCTGTGGTTCCAACAAGCCGGCGCAACATGTCACACAGCTCGTGCCACAATCGATTTATTGAAAGATACATTTGGCGACCACCTAATTTCAGGTTTTGGACCTGTGAATTGACCTCCAAGGTCTTGTGATTTAACACCGCTAGACTATTTTCTGTGGGGCTATGTAAAGTCATTTGTCTATGCGGATAAACCACAAACGCTTGACCATTTGGAAGACAACATTCGCCGTGTTATTGCCGATATACGGCCACAAATGTTGGAAAAAGTCATCGGAAATTGGACGTCCAGATTGGACTACATCCGAGTCAGCCGTGGCTGTCATATGCCAGAAATCATACTTAAAATGTAATGCCACAAGATTATCTTTCGAATAAAAAAAATTCATGTTAATCGAATAACACATCGTTGTTTTATTGTAATTTAAAGTTCTATTCTTCTAAAAAAACACCCTTTAAAAAAATTCAAAACGAGAAAAATATAGACTTCTACATCGATTGGAAAATGTTTATTTGAAAGAAATGATATATTTAATGAAGTTAAAAATTTTTGATTCTAAAGGAAAACAATTGTTTCAAAATCCTGGGATAATATTTTGAATAAATGACTTAAAAACATACTAGCATTGTAGAAGCACATTTCTTGTTCTTTTGTAAAAAAAGGGTGCGCGTTATGCGACGACTACACTTAAAAATTAAAAAATGCAAATTGAAAGTATGGGTGCGTGCACCCATACTTTCAATCCCATACACCGAATGTTACGGTATTAAATCCATTTGTAACAACTATGAAACTAAAGATGCTTTTGTGAAATTAAGGAGTAAGGAAATTGTGTTCAAATTTAAATCTATTATTAATGCGTGTTCTTAATTGCTTATAAAGTGCAAAAATGAGGATATTTACTTTCCTGTCAATACCTGGAGTTTTAAGAAAAATGTATACATTTTTAAATGCTCATAAAGCATTAATCTATAACAATATTTACAGAGATAACGAAGTTACTTTGAATTTTATCAACGTAAACAATTATTATAAGAAATTTAGTGCATTTATTGCATTTTTCCATTTTTATCTGTATAAATATATGTATAATACATGATTTGTTTTCCTTTAATACGATCAACCCAAGCTCTAAAAAGAAAGCCTTGCATTGCTTTTATTTTAATACCAGCGATGATGAATGTAATGCAATTTCCATTTGTGAGAATTCTCCGAATTTTATTATCTCAATATGGAATTTTGTTTATGAGAATATCAAGATATCGAGCTCACGATACCAAATACTTCGATTACGGTACGTGAAAGAAAAAGAAAACTAAGAAGGATACACTAAGTAGAGATATTAAGTTGGTTCTCGTACTGATTAGCGAACAAGAGGCTTAGACAGACCAGGCGCATGCCTACTGTGTTATAATGCGACGCCTAGTTAACTTAAATTAAATTAATTTATTCTTATTATCCATTTTATATACCCAGGTTCTAATTTATCATTTGGCGTCACACTATAGCTTAAGTTTAAACATTAGTTTAAACATTAGATCTTTAAGACAAATAAACAGTACACTAAATTACAAGGCCGGTTCTTTAAAGTAACAATTAATTTATTAAACAATAAGATTAAAATTAAGTGACACATAACTGAATACTACTTAGCTTTGAAAGAGGGAGAGAGCGACGGATGGGATTGACCTCGGGTAGCAGGTGAGCTTCCCGAAAGTGGAGGGTTTTTCTGGCAGACGAAGAAGGAGTAAAAAGGCCCGAGAATTGTCGTGCACGAGCTTTTAAAGTTGACCAGATCACTTCGAAAAGAATCCGCTACGGATTCATTACCGTCAAATCTACCACCCTGATTGGAGCGCAAGAACATAACCTTGCCGGCCATAAGGTCCGTTGAACCTAGACGCACCCACATTCCTGTGTATAAGGTCCGTTGAACCTAGACGCACCCACATTCCTGTGTAATCCCTATTTCCTGTAAACAGGGCAAATGCAAAAATTAAAACTGTATCTCAGGGGCCGGCGGCCTCCCATCAGTTATTAATAGTACTCTCTAAAGAGAGAAAACACGTGCTAAAAGAAGCGAAGACTCATTGACGTTATATTAGATGTAGTTCATGAAAACTACCCATCAGATGTATGACACTGAACTTTTGTTTATAAAGTTAGTTCATTTCAAACTCAGCTAATAATTCAAAAAGTATAGAAACGGAAATAACTAATAAGAAGTACACAAAACTATTTAAACCATTGGTTCCTCTTAGAACGAAGAACATTTGTGTGATACAAGCACAATATTTATGAAATAAAATTTTGTGCAGTATTTTTTAAATGATTCTTGTATAAGTTAAGGGCACTAAGTGTTATTTTAATCCCTCTCTTGGGAAGAACAAGCAGAGTAGTCATCAGATTACGAAATTGCCTGAAACGTTTTATATGGATGAATTAGAAGATTGTTTAAAATAAAACAGCTTGTTTAGATTTTAATTTTAAAAGGCGTTAATCCATTTTCGTGTTCTTTTCAATCAAACAACAAATTATATTAAATCCCTTATTTCTTGCTTCAGAGTTGGTATATGACAACTTTCATTCTTCAAGAGTTGACAATAAAATACATACCATTCTGTAAAGATAATATAAACTTCTGTGTATATTTTACAAATTCTAGGTGAAATATTTTAACTCATTTCGCAATATTGTTAGGAAGATGCATATTAAAAAATCAACATTTTTATTTAAGTCAATTTAAAATTTAATACGTTTGCAACTAGCTAATTGGAACGAATTTTACTCCAAATAAATAGTAATATTAAAAATAACTTATTTGAATAAATAAAGTTAGACATACACACTGGCTTAAGGTATCCGAATACGTTCGGAACCTTGATTTTGCAAAACCGTATAAATGGATAATATTTATGGTATTTAATGTCACTTAGATTAGAAAACGTATATAAAATTATTTTAAGGACATTTTGACAAAAAAAATTACTTAAATACAATATTTTGACAAAAATAGAACATAGAATGACCAATTTTCAAATTATTCTCCTTTTGTGAAAAGTGCTTCTATTATAGTAGTATTTTGCCTGTATATAGATCAGACTTCTGTACAGAGGCTCAACTAGAATTTTTGAAATACACTCATGTCCATAAATTAAGGATAATTCAGAATCACACAAAAATTGAACTCTAAAATAAAAATTTCACCTGCAGAATTATCACACACATCTTGAAGAATATGCAAATTACAATAAACCACCAGATGGCGTGGATAGTACGTCACAATGACGAGAGTTTAAGAGAGGGGTATATAAGGAATGGTGGAAAAGAAGTAAAATTGTTCACAAGCACTTTAAAAGCCTTTCAGTGCAATAACCGCATAGTTATGGCACAAAGGAAGTATTTGGATGATTTTTTACGTGGTAGAATTATTGGAGGACTGGAATGTGGACGTACCCAGTTGGAAGTATCCGAGCAACTTGGAATCGCCCAGAGTGTCCTCTCCAGGCTTTGGCAACGATTCCAAGATTATGGTAATGTGAAAAGATGTTACAGCATAGGTCGCCCCAGAGTTACAACGCCGAATGACGACTGGTATATATTTGGCAGTTACTGCCAAAAGAAACAGACGGAGCACAGCATCAGACCTGTCTCGTCAGCTCTCTTCAGCTACCGGCACGACAGTTTCAAGGCAGACCGTGTGCAGACGCTTAGGGCACATTGGTCTATATGCTCGTAGGTCTGTCAGATGTGTTCCACTTACCGCAACTCACTATCGCCTGTGATTAACCTGGAGTAGAGAGCATGCATTTTGTGGATACCACAACAGTGGTCTTGTGGGATGTTTTCTGACGAGTCCAGGTTTAGTTTGCAGTCTGATTCTCGCCGGACTTTGATATGGAGAGTGCCAGATACCCGTTACCACCAAGAGAACACCAGTGAACGACACCGTTACGGTGGTGCAGGATGGCTCGTTTGGGGAGGAATTATTCTTAGTTCCAGAACTGACCTGCATGTTCAGAGTGTAACGATGACAGGCCACATCTATCGGGATGTCATTCTGGAACAACATGTACGTTTTTTTCGGGGCACCATGGGTGCTGAATTTCTATTTATGGATGACAACGCCCGTCCTCACCGTGCAAACATTGTAGACGAATGCCTTCAATCGCAGGATATCACCCGTATGGATTGGCTAGCATACTAAACAGACTTGAATCCAATAGAGCATGTGTGGGATATGCTTGGCCGACGAATTGCAGCCCGTCAACCCCCTTCCACCTGTCTACCGGAACTTCGGAGTGCATTGCTTGATGAGTGGTGAAATATTCCCCAAGATCAGATTGATAATTTGATACTCAGCATGCCTAGGCGTTGTAAGGCATGTATTGCATCGTCCGAGAGACATACTCCGTATTAACCATCATACTAACCATGTTATACTGTTTTTTGTAAATAGGTTATTTTTTAAATTTGGCCCAGGGTCTAAAAATTGCAATTTTTATTAATTATGTCAAACATGTAGCATCTTTTTTGCTATTTGCCTTTTGTTTAATAAATAGACTTTACAAATAAGTCAAATTTGTTTTGCTTCTGTCTCTTTCTTTGCCTGAACTTCATTATCCTTAATTTATGGACATGAGTGTATATAACTAAAAAGTGGATTTATCCATGTTTTACGACAACAGAGGTGAGAAATTTTAAGAAAAAAACTCCGATAATTATTTCAATGGGTTGTAACTCTGAAAATAATGTGAATTTTTCAAAAATCGTAGTTGAGCCTCTGTACAGAGGTCTGAGCTATATACAGGTAAAATATTATTATAATAGATGCATTTTTCACAAAAGAAGAACATTTTGAAAAAAGGTTTATTCTAAGTTAATTTTTTGCCGAAATATTGTATTTAAATAAAAAAATTCTGTCAAAATGTCCTTAAAGCAATTTTATGCATGTATTCTAATCTAAGTGACACTAAATGTCATGCAAATTATCCATTTATGCGCTTTTTTTTTAAATCACATTTCCGAACGTATAGTCGGACACCTTAAAATACTTGTAGAAACCTTGACAATGTTAGTAAGGCAATGTTAGCTTGGCAATGTTAGTACGAGTCTCATACAAAGATATGTTGATATTCACAAGGTAGTTTTCACAGACATAATTCAAACTAATAACTTCTGATATTCACAGCTAACTTCCTCAATTTCGTTTTGCTTAACTGTAAATAGTGAACTTCATTTAAAATGCTTCATGGTTCCCCCTTCAAAGAAAAAGGTTCTCAAAAATTAAACAATTCATTAAAAAATTTCCACTTGATGATTATTTGAAAAATTTTGTTGAACTCGTTGCTTTGAGTTTCATCCTGGGATTCATTCGAAAGATACATGAACAGAAGCATGCAATACAATCACAGAAGAATATTAACTTTATTGCAAACGATGATCTCAGCTTAGAACAGATGGGGAGTGAAAGTCCGACTTCTTTCCCCGAATATACACCCATGCCTTATTCGAATCCGAGCCCACTACAAAACAAGCCAAGTGTCATAACCACCATACTGGCTGGACGACAGAGAATTCTTTACAGGTATTATAATGAATGAATCGTTAAAACAATCAGTTTACCCTCCAATCTCAGCTTCCCTGCAATTTAGCTGCTTCATTTCTCGGTAATGGAAATGTGCAAAGGTAAGGTATCTCTCGATAAAGGATCAAACCCTTGTATTTTATAGTTTAAGTAATTCTTTTTCTAATGGGGCTGCGTATTGGTATTTCTATACCTTTGCAGACCTAGTAACATTCCTCAGGAGTTGGTATCACTTTTTAGTGCGACACCATATAGACCAGGGGTGGCGAACCAGTGGCACGCGTGTCATCAATAGCACGTGACACAATATTTTAGGGCACGTCAGCATTTAAAATGGTTTGCATTTTATTTCAAAATAACAAAGTTCACTATGAAGTATTATCAACGAACTCGAGTGATTGGTCGCGGGGTGGCGGGGAGCACACTCGTTTGTTGTTGTCTTACCTTAATAACGTCGTGGGCTACAATTGCTTATGATGTAAAATTTGTCTACACATAGCATAGTCAATTTCGTTGACGCAACTATATTTTAAAATTTGTTTGTGTTATATTTACGATATTTAACTGTTATTTAACATGGCTAGTTCAGCAAAGGAACAAAAAGTGCAAGATAGTTAGTATAGAGAATTTCAAACTTGGTGAATCTAGAAATATGGCATTTTTAGTAAAGGTAACCAAGTCGTGTTTGTTTTATGTTCTGGAACAGTCGTATGCAGAACATCATTGGTAAAACGGTATTTTGAAAGAAACAACACAAATCCTCTTGTCAAAAAAGTGAAATACAGCAAAACTAATTAATTGCTTAGAAAACCGTTTGGCAGGTAACTCCAATTCGGCAAGCTTTTTATATATTAAAAGTAACATCTTACAAACCTCATATAAGTAATTTGTCACCAAACTGCAAGATTAGAAGTCACACTAATGTTATTTTATAATTTGAATTACATGTACAACTATAAAACAAAATTACAACTATACTGTACAAAAGGTATTTTTTCGTAGTAAATAAAGAGTTTTGAATTATGTTAGTACTTAGTTTTAGCCTTTTTCCAATAATCACAAGTCATATTTATTTGACGGCACGTCTATACCTCATTAAACACTTCTTTAGATAAAATGACACGTTCATCCAGAAAGGTTCGCCATCCCTGATATATGCGATACCAATTGCCGCAAGTAATTTTGACGCCTAGTTTCTTCCCTAGAGGGAGGCACCTAAGCTCTGCTGATGCGAAATTTGTACTTAGGATTTTAATTTTGCCTACAGCATCAAAGCCAAACGGACACTCAAGGGATTTTTTTCATGCTTCATAATCATACGACATGTTCGTTGTCGATATTCTGCATCATGAAAATCCACCAACTTGGGCCGGGGTCGGACCCACAACCTTAGGTACAGAAGGGCAGCGACAAACCAATTACTCCACCCAGCCAACATAGTTCAAATAATTAAAATGATAATTTTAGAAACATGGATTTAGAGCTAAATACGTTATATTTAGCGTTAATTTAAGGATATTTATTTTTTATTTCATTGATTGAACTTTAATTTTATTTTTTCAAAATCCAATACGTATTTTTTCTGAACTCTTTAATAATAAATTTCGATTTATCAGCATAAAATATGCACCAAAGGAGTTACTTATGTAACAAGTAGTACATTAACATATTCATGACATCACTGATTTAAAAGTAATAGTTTGATAGCTCCCCTAGAGAAATTAATGCGCGTTAAACTTCTCAAGGTTACAAACAAAATAGAGTGCGATTTCTGGCGTGTCCTTAGCACTTAACCACTGCTTAAAATTACATTCACTACTCGCCGTCTTTTTTCTAAGCGAGCTCAAATTCAAATTAATGTGTTTTAATGTTTAACTTCAGTAAGACTCCGCTTAAAGCTTTTTCGTTTAGCGCTGTTTCGGTTAAACGCTCTTTTATTTGAATTGTGGGATTCCCCGAAATAGCACGCAGCGTTAGGCTTCCCAATATTCGAAGCAGTTTATCTATGTCTTTTCTTTCCAGTGGTAAAGAGTGTTTTTTTTTTCAGGTATAGAAGTTTAAGCTGGCATTACTTTCCCAGATGGCGACCGATTTAACAGCTGTCAAGTGATTTATTCTCAGTTTGGTTTGGCAATTCATCAAAGCGATCATCAAACAAGGCGTAGATTCGTCGAATGGGCCCAAAACGAGATTGCCGTTGTTCCCGATTTTCATAAGCGTTTTTGTGTAGCGATGAAGCGCACTTCTGGTTGAATGGCTACGTCAACAAACAAAACTGCCGCATTTGGAGTGAAGCTAATCCACAAGTGTAGGTCGAAACACCGTTACATCCAGAAAAACTGACTGTTTGGGGCGCTTTATGGGCTGGTGGAATCATTGGTTCGTACTTCTTCAAAAACGATGAAGGCCACAACGTTACAGTCAATGGTGATCGGTATAGAGCCATGATTACTAACTTTTTCATTCCTAAATTGAACAATCATGATGTCCAGGAGCTGTGGTTCCAACCAGACGGCGCAACATGTCACACAGCTCGTGCCACAATCGATTTATTGAAAGACACGTTTGGTGACCGCCTAATTTCACGTTCTGGACCTGTGAATTGGCCTCCAAGATCTTGTGATTTAACACCACTAGACTATTTTCTGTGGGGCTATGTAAAGTCATTGGTCTATGCGGATAAGCCACAAACGCTTGACCATTTGGAAGACAACATTCGTCGTGTTATTGCCGATATACGGCCACAAATGTTAGAAAAAGTCATCGAAAATTGGACGTACAGATTGGACTACATCCGAGCCAGCCGTGGCAGTCCTATGCCAGAAATCATATTTAAAATGTAATGCCACAAGATTATCTTTCGAATAAAAAAAATTCATGTCAATCGAATAATACATCGTTGTTTTATTGCAATTTAAAGTTTTATACCTCTAAAAAAACACCCTTTATAATACAAAAGTATTTTTATCGTTTCAAACATATGTTGACGTTATTGTAAGTATAAATTTATATAATATAACGATTGCTATAGTGACAAATATTATGATTTTTAATTTTTATCATAGGTGATGATAAAAAACACGAAAATAAAGCATAAAAAAAGCATTTCACTAGAAACTAAAATGCAAGTGATTAGAAGACTAGATACTGGTGAACGTCAATCTCAAATTGGTGCTGCATTGAATTTGTCTACTTCAACAATAAGGACTATTCTTAAGAATAAAAAAAAATACTGTCATCGGTAACTGCAACTACGACAAGCTCTGCAACTAGAATTACCCGTTCTAGAAATAATACGTGGCCGCGGTAGCCAGTGGTATAGGCATCGGATCGTGGCTTGCCTGGAAGTTCGATCCCAGTACCGCTAAAGACCCGCCGTGTAGGGCAGCGATGCACGTTAAATCTGTCGAGCTGAAACGTCCTCCCGTTGGTGTGGTGTGGTAGTTAGGAGAGGGGGTGCCAGCTCAGGTGTCGTCCACGTCACTTGACCATGGTTCAAAATTACGTGGTCCGTCGCCAAAAGCCCTCGTGTAGCTGAACAGTGCGACGTTAATATTAAATCAAATCTAGAAATAATACAGTAGAGGAAATGGAAAATGACTTTCTATAAGGATTGACGACGAAATTGAACGCAAAATGCCATTAAGCCAATGTAACTTCTTAATAAAATAGAAGAAAATTGGAAATACACAGAAGAGACTGAATAATCTGAAATGTAAACATACTGACTTATATTTTTATTTATTTTTGTATGCATATTCGCTTATTATGTTTTTATATTTGCAAGAAATAAATGTTTGTTTTATTGTTATAAAAACATAATTAATAAATTTAATGATAAAATACCTGAGCAATTTTCTACCCATGTTCCCGTAACCCTATTATTTATATCAGGGGTGTCCAACACGCTGCCCGCCAGTGTGTAAGTTGCGGCCCACCGACTCATTTTTAAAATATTTTAAATTTCAGGTTTTTAAAGTTTTTTCATTTTGAAATTTATTTGGGGGGAAATTTATATATATATATATATATATATATATATATATATATATATATATATATATATACGCATACAATGTATTTGCCGGTTTTACTTGTTCTTGTTTTAAAGTAAATCCTTTTTGATATTAGAAATGCCGTTTAGATTAAAATAGATTTATATTTTATGACACAGTTACATTTCATTTTACTATAGGAAGTTACTTTTTTAATAAATTTCGAATTGCATTATGCATATACTATGGATGATACATGATTCTCTGTGTGTGCAACTTTCATTTCTCCCCCTCCTTTTCTGTTTGGAGTGCCCAAAAAGCAAGAGGCAATCAGAGATGTTTGTTAAAGTTAAAAAAAATTATTCAGGACGATTGAGATAAAAGGCAATGTATACTTAATCGTTTCCGAATGACAGTACAATCAAATCTCAACAATGAATAACGAAAGATCAATTCAAAAGGAACACCTTAATTTTCAAGAAAATGGCAATTGTAATATTTTAAACATTATTTAATCATTGCATTATTATATTATCTATGTCTGTATACGTGAAAAATAATGAAAACAATAATAATAGTTCATTCTGTTTTAAATTTTCACTCTAATAAATGTTTTTTTTCCCCAAATCTGATATAAAGGTACATATTTTTATGTGCGGCCAGCGAGATTATGTTTTTCCGAAGTAGCCCGCAAGGTCATTTGGGGTAGACTACCCTGATTTACATAATGAGATAACCTCGTTTAACGCTGTTTCATATTAAGCTCTACTTTGATGTAACGTGTACCCCGCGTACAGCGGGGTCTTACTGTATTTAATAAAATTACTTAGCTTTTTCATTTCTTATTTCAGCTTTCTATGGGGTGTTATTCAAGAAAGACGAAGAAGCGGCCTTTGGTTGTTATTATGTATGCAGCTCTATGGGTTGGTTAATACCTTTTGCTATCAGTGACTACATCTGCACAAATGTAAAAATTTACATTTTGTTAACAGTGTCATCTTGCGGAATACTTGGATATTTGTTGGCAGAAAGAATATACACTGTTAGAAAGAACCAAATAAGCTTGAGGTTTGCATAAATATGTGTGAGCAAAAGCATTGTAAAAAAAGGACATTACTTGCAAATAAGCGCATAGAAAATTCTCTTAATAGAGCTGTACCAAATATTTGACACAGAGTCGTTCTAACTTGTTATTTATATCAACTCAATTTTTGAATACATCAAAACAAATGTAACGAGCTCTGCCAGTGGCGCACACAAGGAGGGTTCCTGGGGGGTCCGGACCCCCAAAAAAAAATACTTGATTTTTTTTCCGATTGATTATAATTCTAAGCATATAGTACGTAAAATTCAATTAAGTATTTGTTATTAATGATTAATTTTATTAATTAATGCTAATAATTTATTCAATAATTAGTTTTTTACTGTGTTTTGTTCCCGAAAACCGACAAAATCAAAAGGAGCATGATATAAGAATGGTGAACTTTCGACCCCGGACCCCCTTCTTGAAAAAAAAAAATCCTGTGTGCGTCACTGAGTTCTGCAATAATATGTAATATGATTTTGATGAAAATTCTGAATAAAAAATATAAATTTCTATGCTGCAAATAAATGTATTAATTTATTATGTATTTGGCAGATTTTCAAAAATCTTAGTGTTTTGAACAGTGTTTCAAAAAATTATTCTCAATTTCAATTTATTAAATATTAATCTAGTGAATGATGCGTTTTGTAACATTCTAATGAATTTTTAAATCACATTAGGTCTCCGTTTATTTATTAAAAAATTAGTTAATGTTTATTTCTATTATACGATTATTAGAGTAAAATGTGTTAATAATCACAAAATTTAATTTGGAAATGTTATTAGAAATATATCGTGTTATACATTCTAGGAGTAAAGAAAATGCATTAGTCACGCGTGACATGTCTGGGATAAAGCAATTCAAAAAATTATTTTTCTTTAATATTCTGATTAACTTAGGTAAAAGCAAGAAATTTAATATCACTTCGAAAAAATGGTCACAAGATTTCATATATGAAAATAAATTAAAAAATTGAAGTTCCATATTTATTTCGGTATTCAATACTTTATACCTAATATCAAATTAAAATATCTTTTTTAAATTTATGCATCACGTCTTTCTGTTTTCATATGGCTATATATATTTTATAGTTTTCTTTACATAAAAAGAGTTAAATAGGTTTTTTTTTATATTTTTAGCTATGTTCAAAATAAGATTCATAGGAAATATTATTATTCTAAGAAAAAAAATAGACATACTTTTTTATTATGATATTCCAAGTATTAATTCCCAATATTAATTTATTTCAAAAAATTTAATAGTGTTTTTAAGTTTTTAAAAAAAACAAATCTCTATTTCAATGACTATAACCTTTAACAAACTTCAATTTCTTTCTTTTTATTTTGAATAAAATTACATTTTTCAGGATTAAATTCCAAAATTGTTCTGAATCTGCAAACGATATGTCTGTTTCCTAGAAATGTGAAGTGTCGCAATCGAAATATCTTATCCAGAAACAGCGAATTCTTTCGGAAGTATTTCTCGACATAAAGAACTTTTTCGCAGCTTTTTATTTTTATACAAAAAAATATTACTAAAGTTTGAATAGAAGGTCTGAGATATTTTTCGATGAATAATTTATCATGAAATTGTTTTTTGTTCATGATTCTTGAGACATATAATAAAAAGAAAGAAAGAATTTAGTGATTTCTATTTATATATGTAGTCTGTTAATGAAATGTAATTGCTGTTTTTCAAAACCAGTAGAATTATTAAGCAACAATACCAAATATTGACAAAAAAATGGAATTGGGTTTTGTATTTTTTAAGTAAGATATTCTACCTTGGATTTTTGTTGATTCTTAGTTTTCTTGAAACCACTTAGTAATAAAATGCTTAAATCCTTTTTTTATTTTACTTGTCCATTTGTATAATCAACCCTTATTTTAAATAAATAATCTAATTTGAGAGAAAAAACTTTTAATTAAGAATAATTGTGTACAGAAAACAGTTTCTCAAACTTAAACAGAAAAACGATGTACACAATGAAATAGTTAATTTGACAAATTGATTTAATATCGTAAATAAATAAGTAATTATTTTGTCGCAATAATTTAGTTTCCTTTGAACAATTAACAGAGATGCCAATTTTGTTCTAGCTAGATGAGAATTACGAAAATTATTAAAGATGTTCTTGTATGAGAACAATAAATCTTTAGAAATTGGAAAAGATTTCTTTATAAAAGTTTTGATTGACAAAAAGCAATCATATTTAAAATACAAAGAACGTTCACTGTACAAGTACATCAAACTATTACTGCATCTTTACAGAAATGTATTGCTTCAGTTTCCTCATCAAAAAAATTATCTATGATATATTTGTAAATTTAAACTGACCTTGTAAGGACGAACCCCTTGGGTGCCCTTCTCCTAGATTATCAGCATGAGCTAGAGGTGTAGGATTAAATGAAAAAACAGACGCTGCCATAATCTTAATATTACTTTATTAAGATCTTAATTTAAACCAATAACAGATTAGGTAATAATATGATATGTGAGAGAATCTACGGTGGCGAAACACACAGTATATAATACAGAAATAACGTAACCCGGACCACTATCAATAACTAACTCGCCTAAGCTCAATTTCAATGTAAACACAGATCCGAATATTAAAATGGTAATTCCTACCTTAATGTCCAACGAAGCAGCAATCTACCGGATCCTAACTGAAGTTGCGGATCACTGGAGTGGAATTATATCCACCTTGACTAAAGGCTCTTTGTCACGGGTAACCTCTCTTGATTGTCACTTAATTTCTTGAAATACTCTTCACACTTGCAACATGGACTACCATAACACTCCCCAAATGCCACACCGCTTACTCTAAACTTCTGTTATTTAAAAGCTTCCTAATTTGTATCTTTCATTCACGTTTTATTTCTCGGGTTGGTTGGAAAAAAATTGCCATTTATTCTGGCCCCAAAGAACCCAAAAGGACATGTTAATGAGAAAAAAAACGCTTGAGCCCGTCACAATCTTCACTTTAAATAAATTTCTTTTTAAGCTGTAGAAAAAAAAATTATGTTTCAAAAATATATATTTTTATTTAATTATGACTTTTTCAAATTAACAATTTAATAAAAAAAACTACACTTGAATTAAATTAAAAATTATAATTATATTATTAAGTAATTTGATTAAAAAGTTATTCGACATTAGCTCGAAAAAGTTAATTTTCAGCTTTCTCAATGCAAACATAATAAAAATATTTATAATTTTTGGTTTAATATTATTAAATACAAAAAGGGTTTCTTTCTATTGCAGATATTTTAATGCACTAAGTGTAAAAATATTTTTCTTTTTTAATATTTTGTTTGTATTAGTAATTGTTTTTTGTTGCATAACAGACTACATTAAGTAAAACTTTTGTTGTAAATTAATCTATGTACAAATTTTTGAAAAGCATATTTTAAAAATAGCATAAAAGTTGGAAAATAAATATAATTTTGGCTTCATATATACAATTGACTCTCGCTAATTCAAACCTTCGATAATACGAATCTCTTGCTAATTTGAAGTATATGCCCAGCCCCTAGAAAAGCTCCTGGTGTTTCGTACTAAAGCAATACGTTTTAGTTCACTCAATACTTCGAAGTAAAATCTGGGACTGGCCAGACTACTACACGCAATAATTCGAAGTTCTGCAATAAAACTCTCGACAACTCTCGTAGTCTAAATAGCCGTCGAGCCACAAGTCTTCTCATGAGGTTCGTGGAAGGGGAAGAAAGGTGAGGGCTCCTGCCCCCCCCACCTGAGAGTGTTCTCTCTCAAAATTGAAGTGGAATTGATCCAAATCATACTGTCACCTATATGGGGCCCATAACTACGGCTAACAACAGACGTAAATCTCTAGCCCAATGCCGCGATGAGTTTGGTGCGCCTCAATCTGACACCATCAGACATATGGCATTAGAAACAACATAGAAAAATTTAAAAAATGAATTATTCACAGTGCCATCTGTAAGAAAATGTTTGAAGTTTATATTTAAACAAATTAGCAGTTTAATCCAGTTGCTACCATTCATACATAGCTCTAAAAAGGATTTTTTTTATGTATATTTTCTAAACCCACCTGTTTTAAAATCATTGTAGGTTTCTGCATCCCTGGATAAAACGTGGAAAACATTAATGTTATTTCCTAAAAAAAATTCAAATCCTCTAGCTTCAAATGTCGAAGAGTTTATATACACTGCTGTTTGTAAAAAATGCAACACCATGAAGGAATCATCAGAATTAAATGAAGTTTAAGGCACAAACGACTTGTATTAGTACAAACAAATGACGAGATTTTCTAAGAAAAAAAAACAATATTAAATGTCAGAAATCAGTATTTGGTGAAGCCACCACGCGCTGCAATAAGTTCTGCTATACGACGTGGCATGGAGTCAAACAGATTTTGAATGTCGGCTTGTGGAAGAGAATTCCATATTTCTTGTATGCGCATCAAAAATTCGTCTATTAAAGCTGCAGGACGTGGATCACGAGCGAGACGCCAACCAACCAAATCCCACACGTGCTCAAAAGGCGACAAATCCGGCGAATAAGCAGGCCAAGGGAGAAGCTGCATGTGTTGAGCCGAACAGAAGTCTCGAACAGTTTTTGCAAGATGTGGGCGTGCAATATCCTGTAGAAAGATAGCTCCAGGGATGCCTTGAAGGAAGGGAACGACTTCCAGCTTTAGCATTTCACGGACGTACCTGTTGCTATTGAGATTACTTTCAATTCGTAGCAAATTGGATGGTCCATGATGCGGAATCGCACTCCAAATCATAACTTCGGGTGTTAGGCTAGTATGTCGTTCGATAAAGCACTCTGGAAGGCAGCGTTTACCGGCATAGCGTCTAACACGAATGCGGCCATCATGGTTCCAGAAATTGAAGAGTGATTCATCTGAAAAGATAACTTGGTGCCAATCCGCTTGACAAGCTCTCTGCTCATGAACTCATTGCAGACGCAGCCCTCGATTGTTTGCCGTGAGGGGTATCTTGTATAAAGGCACCCTTCCACGCTATCCACGGTGCAGCAGACATCGGCAAAATGACGAAGCCGGCATTAGTACACCTGTAGCAGTAGATCAACGTGCTGCTAACTGCCTGGAGGAAGCTGTCTGGTCATTCACCCCCTTGCGGTGCAGGCGTCGATAGTCGCGAATTGACGTCACCTTCCGTCTTCCACTGCCAGTTTTTCGAGTTCGGTGCTCGTCGGTCCACTACTTCCAAACTTGCATGACTATGGAAACTGTTCCGCTGCACACGAGCTCCTATTGCGTGATAGGAAAATCTTCCTTCCTGAAAGCCGATAATCCTCCCCCGTTCAAACTTCGTAAGTTGTTTGAATTTCTCCTTATTTCATCGTGGAGCCATACTTAGGTCTCACTAATCGTTCACCACTAACAAATAATCATTAACTATTTTCAACGTTCTATTACAGCCCTCTATTTATACGCTTTCAGCATCAGTTCAGAGGGCGCTGCGCACGCCACGCATGCGCGGAGGCTCTGAAACCTTACTATTTTACGTAACATCCTATAATTGATATTTGCTGAAAAGTTCATTTAATTCTGATGATTCATTCATAGTGTTGCGTTTTTTACAAACAACAGTATAAATGGAGGAGGGTATGTAATTCACTAAGTTCAGAAGCTTTTTCAAAAACTCGTTTTATATTTTGACTGTACCGAACTGTAATCGGCGACTCAAGTGACTGTATTCTCTGTGACTCTAGTCGGAGCATTACCGTTGAACATTTGGACATGTGCCCTGCAGTAAAAGGTTTTAATTGTGTTGTCGAAAATATTGGAGAGCACGTGCACTAATGCATAGGTGCTATTTGTAGTGTGCGGTACTGGTAAAATAAAATATTTTGTTCATTTATGGGCTTTTTTTACGAGTTTAAGTATTATTTATTTAGAAATATTGAACACACTTTGTACTTAAAGAAACTTATTCATGAATTAAAGATGTGAAAAATACTAAAAAATAGCTTAAGCCTTTTATATATTACTAAGCTCTTATTTATTTTTTCCCGGTATTTTTGCTGATCTTTCATCATAAATACAAAAACAGTTTTAATAAGAAAAGGAATTGTATTATTTCATCCTTAAAGTAGTCAGTCAACACATGCTTAAGTTAATGACCTCGGTGAAATTTAAATAGATTTGCTGTGTATTAAAATTGCTTATTGAATTTCGCTTTAACCAGACGACTTGAATGAGATTGCGTTCTCTGTATATTATACATTTATTTACAAATTAAAAACGTACTGTAATATTTTATATTTCCCCCAAAAAATTAAGCCTTGCTAGTATTTAATGATGTGTACACACAAAAATAAATAATTTAATTAGAACTAAAAGCATAATTTATAATACAGATTATGTAACTAGAGCAGTGTTTCTCAAACTGGGGGCGCAGTAACTCTGTGAGGGGGCGCGAGCATATTGAAAATAAAAGTTTTAAAAAAATAATTTTTTGGAATGAAGTAAAACAGAATGCTTTCTGACTTAATAAAAAAAACCAAATTTACACTGACATAATTTATTTGTATCATCTGGTGATCATCAAAAATAAAATATTCCACTTCAAACGCTCATTAACCATCTTTGATCCTATAAACCAAATAAAAAAATATATATTTTTTGTTTTCTTTGCTGTAATTCCACGATTAAAGATTTTTTTATTACGTTTCTTTTAACCTAAAATATTACTAAGCTGACCTTCGAACTTACTGATACGGTTATCTCCGCCCTTTTTTTAGGGAAGTTGTAAATATATATAATATATTTCTGTTTCATCTTTTTCCATGTGAAAGAGTTTTATGATATATGAATAAGCACATTGAGCACTTTGAAGAATTATTTGGCCAAGATTTATTTCTGAAACATCTAATGCATAATGGAAAACGTTTTACGCAATTATTTTTTACAACATACTACACTTTCCCCAATGAACAATTTTGTGGTTTTGATTGCTGTGTTGTACGACTTATTATGGTTTATAAATGTAAATGAGCAGAATATTTTTAAAAAAATGGGCATCTGTGATCCCTATTGAAGGAAGTTGAAACTGATCAAGCAATTGAAGAACCTACTGAAAAAATGCATATAAATCAATGTAGAGAAAGAAAATATCAGAAAAGCGTTAGACATGAAAAGTTTGAGTTAATTTGAAATTTTCAAATTCTGCCTAAAGATCTCTATGAAGAAAACTATGAAGCCATAATGTAGCACTTCGCCTTGTCAAAAAGACACAAGGAAGAAAAAGTCCAAAATGCTATTTGTAGATCATCAAACAGCAAAACTACAAAAACGCGAACAAAAAATGACAGTTTTGCTGGAAAATAACGTTCCTGTGTTGTTAGTGAAAAGAGTCTGTGATTTATGTCCTTTATTAAGGACACGCACATTAGGAACATTTTCTTTAGTTTTATTGGATTTTTTCTCAAATTTTCTAAGAAAAATTGAAAAGTTCTTGAAAGTTGGTAAGTATATTTTCTTTTAATTAAATTATTCACTGGAATTGTAATTTTTATTGTGTATAGAAAAAATACTGGAAAATAAGTTATACTTTTAAAACAAATTAAAAAACTCGCTTTTCTAGTGAATCGAACAAAAAAGTAATATATATATATATATATATATATATATATATATATATATACAATGCTGGACAATTGCTAAGGACGGATAACACTATCATCCATAGCAACCACAAAATGAAAGGAAGCAAAATGTGGAAAATTAGAATAAGTGCTGGATATTAATAAGAAGAAGTATGAGTATGCAAATTTTTTTTCCACGTCTGTTCATCACGTGATAGCGTTCATAAGAGCTTTAAAGGTTTTGACGCGTGTGGACAGTTGTTGTTTCAAGTCACACTTTTACAGGAAAGATTTAATAGACGAACTTAAAATTTTTGGCATGTCTTCCCGACATCACATAGATGATTTTATGCGTGGCCGAATTATTGGAAAGATCGAAGAAGGGCGAAAAATAACAGATGTTGCCAGGGAGTTCGACATCGCTCACAGCGTTGTTTCACGGCTGTGGAAGTCATTTAAAACTACTGGAATGTGTAGTAGACGGCACGGGGGAGGTCGTGTTAGAAGTACGATGCCTGCAGAAGACAGATATATCGTCCTATCAGCAAAACGGAACAGGCGCACCACAGCTCAGCAGGTGGCAAATCAGTTTCTTGCTGCCTCAGGAAAGCAAATCTCCCAAAAAACTGTTGCCAGACGTTTGAGGGGAGGAGGACTATACGCACGCAGAACTGTTGTGTGTGTCCCATTGACCAGACAGCACCGTACTGCCCGTTTGTAATGGTGTCGTGAGCATCACAATTGGACTGAACAAGACTGGGCATGCGTACTATTCTCAGATGAGTGTAGGTTCAGTCTGTCATCGGATTGTAGACGCCAACTGATCTGGCGCGAGAGTGGTACTGCTTATCGTCCAGAAAATATCCTGGAAAAGGACCGATATCCGACATGCAGTATCATGGTGTGGGCCGGCATCATGATCAATGGCCGCACGCGCCTACAAGTGGTTGCGAATGGGACTATGACGGGCCAACGATACATTGATGCAGTTCTTCTTCCTCATGTTCGTCTTTTCCGTGGTGCTGTTGGTGATAAATTTGTTTTTATGGACGACAATGCAACATGTCATCGAACACTCGCTGTTCAGGATTGTCTAAAGAGCGAGTGTATTCAACGTCTCGTATGGCCAGCGTGTTCTCCAGATCTAAACCCCATTGAAAATGTGTGGGATGCTTTGGGAGGCAAGTTGCTGGTCGAAACTATCCTCCGACAAACAAGAACACCCTCATCCGTGCACTCACAGAGGAATGGGATAAATTGCCTCAACAGCTGCTGGATAATGTTGTGCAAAGTATGGTACGACGTGTGGAATGTTGCATCACACTCCACGGTGGACATATCCCGTACTGATACCTTTCTTTAAGGTGCCTGCTGACTTTTAGATGCATTGTTCCATTTCTCCGTACGCAGATCAAATGAACATTTTATTTTTCTTTCAGATGTTTCACAGCTTTTGTACTTTCCAGAACAATAAATATTCTTTATTCTAATGTCTAAACAGTGTGGCAACTGTATTTTATCCTACTAGGCCTCATGTCTCGCTTAATGTTATGCTACATAGCAATTTGTGATCCGTCCTTAGCAATTGTCCAGCAGTGTATATATATATATATATATATATATATATATATATTACTTAAAAGTAACATATATATATATATTACTTAAAAGTAACATATACAAAATTTAATACTTATCTTGTTAATTTGTAAGGTTTATAATTGTTACACTTATTGGTAAGCTAATTTAAATTTTGCAAAGCTAGCAGTGAAATTTATGTGTCGAGGAGGCATGAAGACGAAAAACAGTTTCTTAAAATTGGCCTTTAATAATCAATCATAAAGTCACTGCGCTCGTTACTGGAGCGATAAAAACAATAAGTTCAAAAAGCAACATTACCAGTGACATCCGATTCGAACCGTCTTCTAATATTGTAAAAATTAATTTCTAATCTAAAATGGTGATGTAACCTGCAGTTGCATTGCCAACCAGCCTTTCTCCCTCTAAGAGTTAAACCACTCACACACTTCTTATATTTCCATTTCTCCTTCCTTTTTTAAAAACTAACATGAGCCGAGTTTAAATACTAGCTCGATTTGCATGGCAGTTGCTGCCAACCTCAAATCACGAAACTCAAAAAGATCGGGTTCGAATCGGTGTGCTTACTTTCATTGAGATCATGGAACGGGATTGGAAAAACAACACAAGGAGATCATAAAAATTTGGATCCGACTTTTTAAATGTCTAACAATCGGCCCCCTTTTTCCAATCTCTCGTACCATTATCTCTTACAAATCAGTAAATTAATTTTAATCTATAATCACATGTTATACAATTTAACACAAAAAATACATTTTATTCACAATCTTTATTGTAATAAACAAACTAATATTTTAATCTTAAAGAAACAAAGTCTTATTCTCTAAAAAGAAATAATTTTCTACAAAATTCTAACAATTTTATTATTTTCGTCATATTTAATGGTATAAACCCAACGGTTTTCTAAAATTTTTATATTATCCGGATGATCAACTAAATCCCAAACTTTACGTTCCATCATTACGTTAATTTCTTTATCCATTGCATCACGCCATTTAGATGCGTCTCTGGATCTTATCGCCTGTTTGTAACAATTAGGAATAGTTACTTCAACCATAAGAGCTTCTTGTTGCTCTGACAAATCTGAAAATCCGTGGGATTCGGTATTATCTTTTCTAAAATTAAATAAACTAGGATCATACTCAATATTATGCTTCTTACAGTATCTCTCTATTTCGTTAAAAGATTTCAATCGGGTTGCTTCCCCTTCTATACTATAATATACGTTAGATCCAGTTACTTTCCTACCTATATTTCGAATCCACTTAACCTCTGTACATGGGATCAAGCTATGATTATCGGAAGATACATCTGGTTTTTCAGATGTTGAGGGCATTTCCGTACTTGTCTTTGAAACTAAACGACTCGTTAATGAATCTTTTACTCTATCAAAATCATCCTCATCATCATAATAATCAGGAAGATTTAAATTATATTCAAGGTTACTATTAACTTTTTGTCTAAAATTAATTCCCCTCTTATTTTCATCGAATCTTACATTAATAGTCTCGACTAATTTATTTTCATCTATCAACCATATTCTATAACCCTTAGTACGTTGTGCGTATCCCATCATAATTCCCATTTTCGCACGCATATCGAATTTTTTTCTAATTTGTTTTGGCACACCAGCATATGCCAAACATCCAAAAGGTTTTAGATGCAATACCGATGGTTTTCTACCTGAATATTTTTCGAAAGGCGTTTTGTTACTGTCTTTGTGACAAATTCGATTCCACGCATAAGTGAAACAAAGTAATGCTTCTCCCCAAAACTTATGGGGAACTTCACTAGACTTAAGCAATGTTTTGATGCCATCTAGAGCGGTTAAATTGAATCTCTCCGCGACCCCATTCATTTCTGGCGTATATGAATTTGTTACCTCATGCTTTATACCCAGTTCTGTCAAGAAATTATCCATATCCTTATTACAAAATTCTAGTCCGCCATCAGTTCTAACTGCTATTACCTTTTACTTAGAAAACGTTCTGCTCGTTTCTGAAATCTTATAAACGTATGAAATACGTCAGATTTATTTCGGATGGGAAATACAGTCACCTTTCTTGAATAATCGTCAATTATACTCAAGAAATATTTATTACCGCCTTGGCTTTCAGTTGGCATTGGACCACAGAGATCCATATGCAACAATTCCAATGGGCGTTTTGATCTTACGGCCCCCATCTTTTGAATGAAACTCTCTTGGACTTTGCTAATTTACACGGTATACAACGAGTCTTATCATTATCAGTTAAGCGTGGGAGACCTTTTACACTATCATTTTTACTAGTTTTTACCAAGTAATCGTTATTAACATGACAAAAGCGTTGATGCCATATTTCTATTGATTCGTTTTTTGTTTTAGCGGTTACATCACTAAAAAAACTAATTTCTTTACTCTTTGGTATAATATAATGATCCGGCTTAAAAAAATAGAAATTTTCATGGCGTGTCGCCGAGAACAATTTTATCCAGTCTTTATTAAAAACATTAATTTTACCTTTAGTACCCACAAAATGCGCACCTTTACTTTCTAATCTGGAACCGGATAATAAATTTCTCCTCAACTTAGGATTAAATAATACATCAGTCAAAGTTATTTCATGAAAACTCCCCTTATATTTTACCCGAAATCTAAGTGTACCGATTCCTTCTACGGGACAACTTTTATCCTCCGTTGCTAACGACATTTTCATGTTAGTTATCGGCTTAAGATCTAGAAATAAACTCTTGTCATTACAAAAATGACTCGTGGCAGCAGTATCTATTACCCAAACACCTTTATCAGAGTTTTCCTCAAATAAGATACAACTAGTTACGAGTTGTTTATCTAGTTCTAAAAGACTACATTCAGCTTCACAAAATCTTAAATTTATATTAAACTCTGTGTTAAAAGTTTCATTTACAGTTGAAGGAGATTTTTGTAGAGACTTTTCTCTTTACAGTTTACTCTAAGATGCCCGTACTTATTACATACATAACACGGACCTATAGTCTTAATAGATTGTTTAACATTTTTAATAGTTTTACAGTTAAATACCTTATCACCCTTCTTTTGGTAATCATTCTTTCCATTTGGATCTCCATGAGCTGCAGCCGTAGCACCAGGTAACGTCTTCGACTTCTTCGAAGTGAAACTCCTCAAGTAAGCATTCTCCGCTTTCTCCAAATCTTGTTTCATCAACTGAAGACGATTGGCTTCTAATATCAGCTCTGCTTCAATTTTGACAACTCTGAAGTCCTCTTCTTTCCATCTGTAGATTTGTTGCACGGTAGACTGGAATTCTTGAGGAAGCCACCTTATTAATTGAAATCCTATGTACAGGTCGTCCAATTTATGACCCGCTTCTTGTAGTCTGGTTGCCGCTGTCTTTACACGAGATATGAAGATTCCAACATCTTCCCCTGGTTGGTATTTTGTTCCAAAAAATTGATCTAATAGTTGAATTACCCTTGCTCTTGTGACTGGTTCGAAGTGATCTTTTAATATCCTCCATGCCGCTACTCCGTCAGTTGTTTCCGTTATCAGATTTTTCAAATCTGAACTGATGTTAGTATAGATCAACGTATAACATCTATCCTTACGAAATTGTAGATCTAATTTTTCCTTGTATGTTGCTTCTTCATCAGGTTGCTCTGGCTTGGTCTGTACTATAAACTGCCAGCAACCATAATGCATTAAGAGTACTTGCATATCATGCTTCCACGTGTTCCAGTTATTTGGAGTCAACACTGATATCTGGTTGTTAAATTCCATATCTGTTACTCGATTTAGCGTACTAGCAACAGAGTTCATAAAAAATAGTTCTAGACTGGAACAGTATTTAAATAGACAAAGTTCATGGCCTGGTTCAACTGCTTAGCCTGCCTCGTACATGGACTGGGCCCATAACCAAATTTGTTACACTTATTGGTAAGCTAATTTAAATTTTGCAAAGCTAGCAGTGAAATTTATGTGTCGAGGAGGCATGAAGACGAAAAACAGTTTCTTAAAATTGGCCTTTAATAATCAATCATAAAGTCACTGCGCTCGTTACTGGAGCGATAAAAACAATAAGTTCAAAAAGCAACATTACCAGTGACATCCGATTCGAACCGTCTTCTAATACTGTAAAAATTAATTTCTAATCTAAAATGGTGATGTAACCTGCAGTTGCATTGCCAACCAGCCTTTCTCCCTCTAAGAGTTAAACCACTCACACACTTCTTATATTTCCGTTTCTCCTTCCTTTTTTAAAAACTAACATGAGCCGAGTTTAAATACTAGCTCGATTTGCATGGCAGTTGCTGCCAACCTCAAATCACGAAACTCAAAAAGATCGGGTTCGAATCGGTGTGCTTACTTTCATTGAGATCATGGAACGGGATTGGAAAAACAACACAAGGAGATCATAAAAATTTGGATCCGACTTTTTAAATGTCTAACAATAATTATGATTGTATTTTAGCTTTAGCTCCTAAGTGCATTATTATTGCATTCAATACATTATTTTCAGGGTGCGATAAAAATTATGATTGAAAATTGGGTCGCCAGTACTGAAAGTTTGAGAACCACTGAACTAGAGTATAGATTATCTCTCTCTACATGCCTTATATATATATATATATATATATATATATATATATATATATATATATATATATATACGCCTTATATATATATATATATATATATATATATATATATATCTTAAGATCATTCTTCTGTTAACTTGCAACTTATGTGTTTTAATATTCTTATCATCTTAAAATTAAATGAAATTCTTAAAACCTAATTCTGTCTCTAAATTCCAATCTCAAATTATAGTACGAATTTTAAAAGTTATTTGATATATGTTATTGGCCTTTATAAATATAGTTAGGAATATTGTTTCGGCATATTGCTTTAGAATTATTCTCATAGTTATAAAAATGGATTTCTCTGTATGAAGAATGGGTACACATAAATTGCTTATACATTGCCCGTATTCCTTTAGAGCCACGATGGGCATTAAGTCGATCGCGATCCACCGGTGGACCCCCAAGACATTTTGGGGTGACTGCCTTCTCAAACACCTCTTAATCATTCAATTGTACGAAGATCAAGAAATACGTAAGGCGAACCCCAAATTCTCGATAAGATTTTGTGAAAATTGAAAAATAGTCGAAAATGGTTTATTGATATCCAATTTTACGAAATTAAAATAAATTTAAGATGAAAACTAATAAGAAGTGAATAATTAGTTACTTTATCAGTATTATAAACTTTTAAATACATGCATGAAGCTGTAATTGCTCTAAATACCCCATCCAACAATTTTTGTCCCTTCGATTCTAAGTCCCACCCGATTTTCAGTAGCATTAACATTGGGGAAAAGTGCGGCTTAAATTCGAGTAAATACGGCATTTTAAAAAATACGGAGGAAGAGAAAATTTCATTGAATAGAAAATGAACTTCATTTTTTGGAGGTTATTCTACGAAGAAAATCGTAAAATGTGCTCTTGGTTGCATAAAAAAGTTTGCTAAATAGAGAAATTTGTAAAATAGAGGTTCGTAAAATGGAGGTCCTACTGCATTGTATACTTTCCTTTTGCTCACTATACCTACACCACTGGGTGGACCGCAATAGCTTGAAAAAATTAGAAGTAGCCCGTACCTAGGAAAAGTCTGCCCACCCCTGCTTTAGAGGCTATGCACATAAGTTGCATAGACTCTAAAACTATACGGACATCATTAACAGTGGTCCTCAAAATGTAGTAATAATATGGAAATGGGAAATGATCATATCTCATATCACATTAAGAACTCTCTGTTACCTTTCTTCTTTTAAAGCAATGGAATTAATATCTCAATACCGACGATAAATATATATTCACACACACACACATTACGTAACAATATAAATTCAAGTATATCTGTTTTATTTTTTTATTGTTGACAAGACTATTTTCTTGTCATAATATAATTCAAAAACTATTATCACATAGGAATAATTAAAAATTTTAGACTGGGGTAAAAACTTATAGTTTTATTTACTTACAGTAGAGGGCAGCACAGAATGGTATTTTTTACTTTTTCGGCATACTTTCGACGACGATCCACGTTTGCGATTCTTATAAATCACAAACCAATTTCATGCAAATTTCGCAATTTTCAAAGTATCGCATAATTTTTTTCAAATAAATACTCTGTAGCTGCTTTTAAAAAAAAAAAAAAAAAAAAAAGTACATTCACTCTCTTTCAAGAAAATAAAGCTTTTTAATGAGAACTAGTATATATCTATATTTCTTTATAAAATAATGTCAAAATGAAAAATTATATGAGATATTTAAATGAATATATATCAATTATATCTATTTCATTCATTCATTGAAGCAAGTAATAGTAAATAAAAATAAATACATAAATATTAAAATGAATAAAATATAAAAGGAATACACTTAATCCACAAAAAAAGTACATGTAAAATTAATTTCAAAAAGCAGCACTTCATTTAAAACAAACATATTTATAAGTTACACAGAAAGAGAAAGAACAACATAACACACTATAAATAGCACGCAGAAAATTTTTTTATCACGAATTAATTAATGTTTTAAAAATAATTTCGGATTAAGTATAAAAATTCGATGAGTATATAAAATATATTCTAGAACATCCAAAAATTATCAACTTATGACAATTAACACACAAGAAATACATCTCCATCGAAATTACGTTTCATGAGGAATATATTTCACCTACGAAACACAATTATTTGCTGGTTCTTACTATTAAATTACTTTGATTATTATTTCAATAATATTTTACCACCATCAAGAATCAATAAAAACCTAAGTAAATAATTTAATATGGATGGAAATGCTAAATAACACAACAGGAAAATCTCTGTGAACGGTTTTGCGGATATTTCATCGATAACGCTATGATTTTAGAATCTTTTTCTGGAGGAAATTTGGTTACAGTATGAATTCCTTTTACGGATAGATACGCTATTTAGGAAAGCACAATATTAAAAAATTGTCTATATTTAAAATTAGTCCGGTGTATATACATGTAATGTATCATTAACTAATAAAAATGCAACAGTACTTTAGCTGCAATTTATTTTTTTTAATAAATACCTTAAGCAGGTTATTAGTAATGTACAATGTACTAACTTTTAGAGTGAAACAAAAAAAATCATTCATTCATTTTATTTAAGAACATTTATTATTACAGAACATAAGAAATCCTAGGAGTGAAAACACAAATCGAAAATAGATTTAAGAATTTAAATTATAACCAATTAGCCATAAAACTGAAAAATATGGTCAAATATGTTTTAAGGCACAGACCCATTTATTGCTAAGTACACTGCTGGACAATTGCTAAGGACGGATCACAAATTGCTATGTAGCATAACATTAAGCGAGGCATGAGGCCTAGTAGGATAAAATATAGTTGCCACACTGTTCAGACGTTAGAATAAAGAATATTTATTGTTCTGGAAAGTACAAAAGCTGTGAAACATCTGAAAGAGAAAAAAATGTTCATTCGATATGCGTACGGAGAAATGGAACAATGCATCTAAAAGTCAGCAGGAACCTTAAAGAAAGGTACGGGATATGTCCACCGTGGAGTGTGATGCAACATTCCACACGTCGTACCATACTTTACACAACATTATCAGGTAGCTGTTGAGGCAATTTATCCCATTCCTCTGTGAGTGCACGGATGAGGGTGTTCTTGTTTGTCGGAGGATAGTTTCGACCAGCAACTTGCCTCCCCAAAGCATCCCACACATTTTCAATGGGGTTTAGATCTGGAGAACGCGCTGGCCATACGAAAAGTTGAATACCCTCGCTCTTTAGACAATCCTGAACAGCGAGTGTTCGATGACATGTTGCATTGTCGTCCATAAAAACAAATTTATCACCAACAGCACCACGGAAAAGACGAACATGAGGAAGAAGAACTGCATCAATGTATCGTTGGCCCGTCATAGTCCCATTCGCAACCACATGTAGGCGCGTGCGGCCATTGATTATGATGCCGGCCCACACCATGATACTGCATGTCGGATATCGGTCCTTTTCCAGGATATTTTCTGGACGATAAGCAGTACCACTCTCGCGCCAGATCAGTTGGCGTCTACAATCCGATGACAGACTGAACCTACTCTCATCTGAGAATAGTACGCATGCCCAGTCCCGTTCAGTCCAATTGTGATGCTCACGACACCATTGCAAATGGGCAGTACGGTGCTGTCTGATCAATGGGACACACACAACAGGTCTGCGTGCGTATAGTCCTCCTCCCCCTCAAACGTCTGGCAACAGTTTTTCGGGAGATCTGCTTTCCTGAGGCAGCAAGAAACTGATTTGCCACCTGCTGAGCTGTGGTGCGCCTGTTCCTTTTTGCTGATAGGACGATATATCTGTCTTCTGCAGGCGTCGTACTTCTAACACGACCTCCCCCGTGCCGTCTATTACACATTCCAGTAGTTTTAAATGACTTCCACAGCCGTGAAACAACGCTGTGAGCGATGTCGAACTCCCTGGCAACATCTGTTATTTTTCGCCCTTCTTCGATCTTTCCAATAATTCGGCCACGCATAAAATCATCTATGTGATGTCGGGAAGACATGCCAAAAATTTTAAGTTCGTCTATTAAATCTTTCCTGTAAAAGTGTGACTTGAAACAACAACTGTCCACACGCGTCAAAACCTTTAAAGCTCTTATGAACGCTATCACGTGATGAACAGACGTGGGAAAAAAATTTGCATACTCATACTTCTTCTTCTTAATATCCAGCACTTATTCTAATTTTCTACATTTTGCTTCCTTTCATTTTGTGGTTGCTATGGATGATAGTGCTATCCGTCCTTAGCAATTGTCCAGCAGTGTATCTCTGGGCAGAAAAAAATGTGAATTTCTTCATAAAATATAAAGGAATAAAAAGACGGTAAATATTTAAATTGAAATAAGAAGCATATGAAATTGTTTTTTAACAAAATCAAATCATCAAATATTATTAATGTAATAAATAAATTATACATGGGATATCGTAAAGTTTTAATTATTATTAAGAAATATCTGAGATATATCTAGATAAAATTTATTCTGCTTTTTTTTAATCTGAACGTACGTAATGTTGCAAATTAAAGCTATTAGTATCAAATTACCTAGTTTCAAGTAACTGTTCTTTGAACTAACCCACGCTACAGAGAAGACAGAGGTCCACAGTATTACAAAAATCCTGCATTTTAAATGGTGCTGTTCCTAGGGAAATGATAGCAGGTCATATGAACATTATTCTGAGGTGGAAAAGAAATTTTTAAACCAGTCACATATCCTACACGAACGATCCAAAAAATCAGGACCGTTTTCAAACTCCTCTGCGCCCTGGGCACTTCAAATTGTTTCGCCCCCTCCCACTGTTTTCAGAGCACGCCTCCTTTAGTTCTTACTTTGCCAGTTTTGGTTCAGAAGAGATTTTCTCTTTACTCTCTTAAGGCCGTATCACACGTACATTTACCACGCAATTTTTTGGTTCAATTTTTGGCCGAATCTGAAGGTGAAGGGTTGTCGTAAGCAAAACGACATGCTCTGACGTCAGGCGCGCTCTATCTCCACATTGAAAAGTTACTCGCCGATTTTTCTGCTTTGGAAAACGAACATCCAAAATTATTTCTTTCATTTCGCTTGCGCTTTTGTTGATGGGTGTTAACAGAAATGGAGCACCATTCTATCTAAAATATTATACGCCGTTAAAATATTGTACACCATTAAAATATTATCCGGCATGTCTGAAGTGTTAGACGAAACCAAAGCCGCCATCTTGTTTATGACGTAGGGCGCCGAAGAACCCTATTGGCGGGAATTTCAAGCAATTTTTATTCGGAACAACTTTTTGAGCTCGCTAGCAAAAAATTGTTCTAAAGCCGTTGCTATGGCAACTGAGTAAAAATTGCACGAATTGGATGAAAAATTGCTTGAAACGTGTACGTGTGATACGACCTCTTTTCTCTTTGATGTTTGAAGAGTTCTTCCAATATTCACCACCTACGGCCCCACCGTGTCCTGGACTGGCAACCGGAAGTAAAGGATAATGGCATGTTTTGGCCACTCTTGTTCATTTCATACATTATGACATCATGGACTACTCACCCGCCCTTTTTTAAATTAGTGCCCTAAATTAATGGATTTTTTTGCAATTGCGGTATAGAGTATTTATTATTGTATAAACTTTTTTCAGCTTGTTAGTTATTATCTTTTCATCGGTTATCAATACTATCCTTTACTTTTAGTCATCCTTATTCTTTGTTCAGTCATTGTCCTGGTGAAACAGAGGTTTTCTTCGAGCTTTGATCATTGCAAAATCCTGTTGTTGTTTGGCTAATGCCACCTGTCTGACGTAGTCAGAACGAGGCCCACGAAATCCATCGTGGCAAGTGGCTAGAAGTACGCCTGTCGTTGGCCTAGTCCTTGAGCACCATACATGTGACAGCACGAATTAGCTTGGTGGAATTCCCCGAAGGAACGATAGATAGCGCCACCACCTATCTCCACCTCAACAATTTCACCATGGGACTGGAGGGGAGGGAAATATTCTCCAGTCCCCTGCACTCGTGATTCAGCCCACAAGACTTTCAGACCCATTTATTTAACAAGCACGTACTCCGTGTGTACTCGGAGGGTATTTGGTGGCATCGGGCGTCGAACCCAGGCCTTCCGGTCTGGAGTTCGATGCTTTAACCACCAGGCTACCCACGGCCCGCAAAATCATTAATAACCTCATTGTAATCGATTTCTATAATAACATCATTTTGAATACGTTAGCAACATCACACTGTTAAGCTTTTCACTTTCCATAGTAGATCTCATTTCAGTCTGTATTCTCTTAAGAGAAGAAATATTTCTTTCATGACATTCCTACATTCTGGGATTGACTGCGTTTACAACGTTCTGTCCACAGTGTGGACAGACAGGTATATTCGCAGTAACTTTAATTTTTTCTCTTTTTTCATCCTCCAATTTTTTAAGTCCCCAAATCTTTTGCGCTTTAGGCACGTGCCTAGTCTAGGACTTTGTCTTATTAGCCCGAAGAGCACCCCATCCAAATGATCATGAATAAGATTGATCTCAGTTATTGCCAGTATGTGCAAAATTATTCATGAAGTACTGCACATGTCAAATGAGTCAGCACGCTGGGTTCTAAGACTACAGACTTTTTTTCAGAAGCAATCTGTCAAGAGAGATACTGAATTTTTTTAACCTCTTAACACTGGTCCGCATTATATATATAAAAAAATATGCACCCACATACGAAATCCTCAACCGTTTGAAAAAAGTACCCTAAATTCCGGCGTATAACACGAACCCATACTTTCAGGATGATCTTTTTTAGTTTTTAGGTATATTCGCCGTCTAACGCTCACGAAGAAACCGAAAATGTATGTATGAAATGCTCTATTGTCTTGAGAAGTAATTTATTCTAAATATTACTCCAAGCTTTAAAAAAAATAGTATGCTTCGAGAACTACAACCGTTTAAGTTGATTAAGTATGTCATTGCTTAAAAATAAATAGTATTTCGATATGTGTACATGGCTACTTTTTTCAAGGTCACCGTTTTCTTATTGTTAAACCTAAAGTTTTATATAACGGCATATAACGCGTAAACGTAAATTTCGATGTTATTTTTTGTGTCAAAAGTGCGCGTTGTACGCCGGATTTTACGGTACATGCATGAAATTTTTTGAAGAAGTATTAGGAATATCAAAAACAATTAAGTTTCTATCTCGGTTATTTTTAGTAATACCGTAAAATAAGTTCATACAAAACACAAAAAATAAGATCGAAATTTACAGGTGCGCGTTATGCGCTGGGTATAAAAGTGATGGCTTTAATAAATAAATAAGTATATAAAAAGATTAAGACTTCTGCATATATCAAAATATTGTTTATTTAAATGAATATACAAACCTTGTGAACTTAAAGGATTGTACTTCTAGAATTTTACTATTTTTTCAAATGCCTGGGGGGTAATACTTCGAATAAATGACTTCAAAACGAAGAATATTGCACTCTTACATTTCAAGTTTATTTGTAAAAAAAAGAGGGGGAGACACAAATACACCTAAAATTTTATAAAATGCAGTTTGAAAGTATAGGTGAGTGCCACAGACACATAGGTATGATTTTACGGTAACTTCTCCAATGTAAAAAATTAGGTTTGACTAGATTTGCTTACATCTAAAATTATATATATATATATAATATATATATATATATATATATATATATATATATATATATATATATATATACTAGAGGACGCGACTGACGTTGTCCTGCACACACATCTTAAATTCAAAAATTCCAAATTTTTATGAATAAGCTTTAACAATCTGGACCGTTTTGAGTAAAATTTGTATTAAAAAGTTATTACAATCTCTAACGTCATTACATACATGTACGGTTATCACAATTCAATCAATCGATAGCGTGTGAGTATGTGTATACTATGAGCGAAGTTAAATGTAAAGGCTGTTTGAATAAAAACTTAAACTTGTTTTAATTAAAGGTGTGAAAAAGTTGAGACTCAAACTATTTTATAACAGGTATATTTATTAAATTGTACTTAAAATGCATAGTTTTTTATGTACACTTCAAAACTCTTCAAACACTAATTACATCTGAATGTAATAATTTAATAAACACGCGATTTATTTCAACAAAATAATAATACGAAGTGAAAAAATATTTTCCTGAAATGATCACAGCACCAACTGTCGGGAACTTGAATTATAATAAAAGATTTTTGAATATTCGAAATTGCCATCTTAGCGCAGTCTACCGGATCCAATGTAAAACATTCCAAGATCAACAATTTATAAATAAAAAATTAATTAAATAAACACTTCTAAACCGAATTATAAATCTAAACCATTCTCGAGTCCACTGGAACAGAAAAAAACTTTCATCAAAATCGGTCTAGCCTTTTAGGAGGAGTTCAGTTACATACACACGCACAGAAGAATTACATATATAAAGATTATTTGAAAAGATATTAATTAAAAACGCTAAAAAGTGTGAATCGTCTGCATTTTCGTAACAATAAAGACCGGGTTTGGCCAGTTTGGCTGAAAATCAATTTTCGACGCCAAATTACGTCTTTTTCAATTCCTACTATTAGTTCACGATCTCTATACATATTTTATTTGTTTGTTTGTTTATTTATTTATTTATCTTGGTGGAATTTTCAATCGTTAATAAAATACATTTTAAAGCGCTCAATTGAGCTGAAATGTAATGTACATGATTATTTTGGATGACAATACAATAATTTATTATAATTAATAAAAATTAATTGATTATAACTAATTATTTAAAAAATTACAAATACAGGACTTAGCGACCCTTTTGGCGACTTATGTCAAAATTTGAAAAGGTTTTTTTCTCACGTGTTAAATAAAGCATTCAGCTGAAAGGAAATTTTATATACACGATTGTTTTGGATGACAATAGGATACTTTAATGATAAATAATAAAAATTAATTACCACTTAATGTTGTGGTTCTGTCATATGTATGTACATATTTATATTAATTGCAGCTATTTAATAAAAAGTAGCTAAAATAAATTTTTTCTTGGTTGATCTAAGTAGGAATTGTTTTTAAATTTCTTTTATATATTACTTGTTTATAACAATAGCGTTGTTACAAAAATGCAGGTGAGTGTTGAGTTGTATTTTTTTAATGTTTTTAATTAATATGTTTTTAACTAATTGCGATATCGGACCGAATTTTGAATCTAAACCATTCTCGAATTTACTTGAACCCACACAAAAAATTTCATCGAAATCGGTCCAGCCGTTTAGGAGGAGTTTAGTGACAAACACACGCACAGAAGATTTTTATATATAAAGATAGAGAGAGAGAGGGAAATATATATATGTGTGTAGATATTATGTATTTTTAGAAATTAATTAAATTTTCATACACGGTTTTCGCTTCCCACCGGGAATGTTCATATTCAACAAATTTCCATAGAAGTTACAACAAAAATATATTTGACTGTATGTAACAGAGCTTCCAATTTCTTTGAAACTAATATCATGTTTCATTTAATTGCTAATTAAATAATGTCCAATACTGTTTAAGTAATAATAATAATAATTCTCAATCACACCGTTGAAGACATGTAGATTTAGAGCAAGAATGACATATACAGTGGCGTAATGTACACCCTCGCAATCCCGGCATTATGGGGGCCCCAAAGCTTAACTGTCTTAAAGTACGTATTTCGGCTTGGGGCACAAAACGTGAGTTTGCGGGGGGAGGGGGCTTATATTCTCCGTTATGCCACTGGACATTTAATATAACAGCTGATATAACTCACTGTCCAATTCCGCTGTTGGGTGTTATTAGTAGATCAAGAAACCCAACAACGTCACGCATCAGGAAATCCATCATATTGATTCAGATATAACTGACAATCATATTCTAACCAAAGCTTCTTCCCCCAGAGAACACGTAGATATCTGCAGGTAGTTGTTTGAGTAAAATTCTACTGTGTGCAACATTTTATTCTTATATTTTTGCTCGGAATAAATCCATCTAATATGCATCTTTATTTCATCTTTTTAACGTCAAAAGCCCTCAAATGAGAAAAGTTGCTTTTAACTTTTAAACCATAAAAGTCTTATAACAATATATATCCAATAATATGTAATATATTATAGTTATACATAATTCATATTCTTCACTATGTATTTTGCAAAATTCTTCTGAAAAATTGAAAATGCAGTGTTGCTTTTGGCTTTAATTGATTTCTAAAAATTTAAAAAAAAACATTTTTAACTGAAAAAGATATTAAGTAGATTGAGAGTTAATGAATACATATGTGTGTGTGTGTGTGTGTAATAATTCTCCCAGAATCCTTTCAATTAACTCTTTTTAATAATATTCAAATAATCTTTTAATTATTTGGTTCGAAACTAACACCCCTGATCTTAATCGTAATCGACTCATATTATTACATCATAAATCCCTTTCCCCCCATTGTAACCAATCAGAGCTCTTATTACAAAAATGTCACGCAGTCTTCACCATCGGGTATAAAAACCGATGTCTCTGGAAATCTCGGCTATCTCTCTCTTCGCTCATTTCTCTGTAGTTATGCAGCCGGCTGCTTTGTAATGCGTGTTGCAGTTTCTTTGTCTGTGTTGTGTCGTCCATGTTCAATGTAATTAATATGCCTAGTTGTTTCAAGTTATTTAATAAATTGGATTTACTAATTTACAAGATCGCCTCGTCAATCCCATCATAGAAAATGCATCAACATACAGGAATCACTCATCACCATCATCTTATATATATATATATATATATATATATATATATATATATATATATATATATATATATATATATATATATTACGAATTTTAACTTTGTTGCATACTTAAATTTTAAATCATGTTTTAAATTAATAGAATTATTTTTCTGTATGTTTTCTGGGGGGGGGAAGAATATGTATAAGCAGTAAGCAGGTAGGATCTATATAATAAAAGAATTCATAGATGTGTATATAATTCCTACAATTTTAAAATATTTTTCGATCTTAATAAAATTTAACACGCTTGACCTTCAAAAAAAATAAAAGAAAGAAAGATCATTGTTCACTTGGAGCTTCAAAAGCCACAAACAGAATACAAATACTGATAGTTAGGTTAGGACGATGCGCTCACGACAAACGTCCTGTATACTTCTATTTTGCTGGGTACCTTTAATTCATACCGACGATCCTTTTCGGAATTCTAATGATAACCCTCTTGATCTAAATTATTTCGCACTAGTTTTTAGTTTTAAACAATACTACAAATTCGCGGAAAAGTAGTCAAATCATTGCTGATTTGTAGTTAAAAGAAAATAATCAAAAAATTATTTTTTTAATTTTTTCCCTTTATTTTAATAGGTATGTTGGGCGCTTTTACCTTATCGTAAGGAAGTTATACCGTGGGTTTTTCAAGGAATTTTACATTAGTCATTAAGTCAGTGTTTCTCAAACTGTGGAGCGTACCCCCCTGGGGGGACGAGCACATCGAAAATAAAAGATTTAAAAATAATTAATCTACTGGAATGAATTAAAACAAAATACTTTCAGACATAATAAAAAATGCACTTTTACTCTGATATAATTTATAAGCATGCGCGCGTGATATTAAGTCATCAAAAATAAAAACTTCTTCAATACCTAATTAGCTATCTTTGATCCTATAACCAAATAAAAAAACTTTTATTTGATTTGCTGTAATCCCGTGATGAGAGATTTTTTATTACGTTTTCTTTTTAATCCTAACATACTGCTCTTTCAGAGAGAAAACAAATCCCAGACCCAGAATCGAAAAAATTTAGGAACATAAAAAATTCATCACTGTGATTATTTTTGAAATACTGCACATTATAGCTGTAATCTGTTTTTGTTGATAATCTGTTTGGCCTAAGTTATTGGTACAGTTAGTTATGACCCCTCTCTTATGTGTTTGTTTCTCATTTAGGGAAGTTGTAAGTAATGTATTTTACTCTCGTGCGCTTTTTTCCCCATGCAAAGGAGTTTTATGATACATATAAACATATTTCAAACATATGAGGCATAACGAAATACGTTTTACACAATTGCTTTTAGCAGCAACATACATATTATCATAATGAATACACTTTTTACCAGGAAGTGGTCGCGCGGGACACACAGAACACGATATCGTTAATTCGGACAAAACTGTTTATTTGTTACCGAAGAAAAATTGAAAATTCCTTGAAAGTAGGTAAGTTTACTTTCTCTTAATTAAATTATTCGCTGGAATGACGATTTGTATCGTGTACAATAAAATAATTATAAAGAAAAAGAGGATTGGGGTGACTCAATAACGCTCTACCGTATCGAGTGCGCGCCAGCTCCCTGGTTAAAACATGTTGAAATCTTTTCGCTTTAAATATTAAAAATAATACAATTATTCTTCATCGGAATTTTATATTATTGTTTATTCTTTAACATCAATTATAAATGCTAATTCTGTAAGGCTTATAATTACAATTCGCTTAAAACTAATGAAAATTTGAGCAATCATTTTACGTTTTTGTAAGAATTGTCGCGCACTTGGCATTACTCTCCTTACAATCCAGCTATTATATCAATAATGTTTTATTTTCTTATAAATGAACTCGTGCAAAGAACGCGCACTTCGGCCGGTATACTTTTAATGTATCAGTGCTGCACAGAGTATTTTATAACTAATTAATTAATACTAAATTAAGAATAAGTTTAATAAGTATTAACGACTTCCATGGGCTTGTCCTGCAAAGAGCAGTTTTTATAAGGAATGCTTATGATTAGAATTTGACCTAAGTTCTTTTTCTATATTTAGCTGATATCTATATTTTGTCTTCTAAGCAGCAACCGCATTTTGCAATATGTTCAATTTAAAAATTAGAGAAAGGAAAAATAACATAATAATTATCCTATTACTTAATTTATTTTTGATTAAAAGTAACGTATACAAATTTTAATACTTATGTTATTAATTTGTATGGTTTATAATTAAGATCGCGTATTGTAGCTTTAGCGTCGAAGTGCATTATTATTACATTCAGTACATCATTAATGTATAAGGGGGTGATAAAAATTGTGAATGAAAAGGGGGCGCCAGTATTGAAAGTTTGAGAAGCATTGCATTAAGTTGTAAAAAGTTCACTAAGCTAGCAAAGACATCTAAAATACATATTACCGAAATTATTAACATGCAAATAAAAATTTTAACTCTACAAAAAAAATTACGAACCTCCTCAAAGTTTTGAATGCAAGATTTTGTTTATTTTTTACTGGAAAATTTATTCGTAATGATAAAACTCATAGGATCAATCGGGACTTTCATTCAGAAAAAAAAAACTTGATATGTATAGATGTATATTTTATGTTCATTTCTTCTCTTCATTTACTCTATTTGTGGCTCGGCAACCAACGTAACCAGTGGGGTAACGTAACCCCGCAACCCCTGCATTGTAGGGGGGTCTAGGGGGCCCAAGACCTTTCTGACTCCAAATATGTATTTGGGCTGGGGCCAAAGACCTGACTTTGAAGGGGAGTGAGCCTAATATTCTCCTTTACGCCACTGAACATATATCTATCATTTCTCGGCACTAGTACAGAAAAGATTACTCTGACGTTTTTACAACGTAAGCCAGTGGAGTACCGGAGAATATAGAACCCCCTGCAAAGTCAAGTTTTGGGCTCCAAGTCGGAATTTGCAAATTCAACGTGCTTGGCGTGCCCCAAGAATGGTTCTCGGGCCACCTAGAATCCTACCCCCCAATCACCCTCGACAAGGTGTTGCGGGGGTGTACGTTACACCACTGCCGTAAACTAAACGTAGCTATTTACTTTTTACTAATACTAAAAAGAGTGAGTAACCGCGATTTATATAAACTTTACCTCTTGCGATTTGTATTTCAGTTATTAAACAAAATTTTTAATTGAAGACATTCAAATACCGGTTATTTAAGTTATATTATAATATAAATCTTGATTATGTAAGATACGAGATTTATGAATCTTCATAAAAAAAAGTAAAATAGATGCAAAAAAAATTTTTTAAAAATCTCTCAGCAAAGGGCTGATGTTCAGAAAAAAAAACGCGATATTCATTTTTCCTTTACAAGCTGACCATTAATTAGGTTTTATTATTTTAAAAACTGTAATTAATATTATTTTAGTTAATAAAAAACTGAGGATTTTAGTTTGCTTAAGAATTAGTTGTCTTTCTGTATCGCATCTTATACATTCTCTTTGTACTCTCTTATTATACATTCATGATGTATACTATGGCATACTTTGTAAAATTTAAGCAAAAGGAAATTTAATTACATAAGTATGCATGCCAAGATATTCTTAGAAGAAAAAAATTATTTATAATATATTAATTAAGAGGATTAAAAATTTTCTTTTTAATTGCAATTCTTTATATTTAATATTCCCTTCATTTATTAAAAGTAAACATGTATTTTAATTAAGAATTTTGCAAAGATGTAAAACAAATTCATTTTTTTCCCGTCAAAATTTCATTTTGTTTCTTTCCCGTCATTTTATTTTTTACTTCAAAAATAAAGATAATACTTAAAATAACATTAAAAAAATATCTATTATTAAAAATATTTAATATTTTAGTAGTAATTTTAGTGAATAATAATAGATGGCAGCACAATACAGGAAAATGCAACTTATTTTCTCTTAATTCTTTTTTGAATTTTTCATGTGTTCGCAGTTTTTCGTGTTGTTTAACTTAGAATTTTGTTTGTTTTCATACTGAAGTAAAACTGTTCTGTATGAAGTAAAAAAATTTAAATAAAATAAAACAAAAGAGAGTAAGGACGACAGACAACATTTTTTGCAGTTTGGAAGCCCCTGTGAACTTTATGCAGTAAAAACCATTTTTTAAGAAATTTCACCAAAACTTACCCAGAAAGTCACTGCAAGTTTTAAAATTACTGTATGCTATAAAAATAAGTAAGTAAATATATATATATATATATATATATATATATATATATATATATATATGTAAGGATAATTAGATTAAAAAATAAATTCCCTATCTAGCACTTGACTCATCTGTCTCAGATCCCATCTGCAAGTATCAAACTAATCACCCATTTATTTCTTCCGAACATATGGCCTAGCCAATAAACATGTCTAATTCCAGATCGTTAGATTTAATAGTCAACATATGTCAGCATTAACTTGCAAGCCCCTCTTCAAAGCAGCGATACTTACCATATGTTTTTCAAGTGTTATCCACTTGAAACCACCACCATGGCGTGCTTTTTCCTCCCTGCCCTTAGCGTCAGAACAGATGTACAAACGATTGAATAAAGATCTTCTTTTTTAAACTTTAATCTGATTCTGTCTTAAAAATCATGACAGAATTAAAGCCGGCAGGATTTACTTGCTAATATAGTTCGAAATGTTTAACTTAAATCAGTTCTTAAAGTTAAAGAATTTAAAAAAGAACAAGCGCAAATTATGCCAGCTATCGAAATAAATGCCGCGAATAACGATTACGGGACTCCGTCAAACGATATTTCTCTCTTTTGCTGAGGACGTCAGATTGCCGGAATAAAAAAATAGTACGGAAAAAGAAAAGCGCTAGTAATCCCCGAAAGAACATCGCTCTTAACACAGAGAAGAATGCAGTGTTTACAGCCGAACGATATTCTGTTTTTTTTTTTTTTTTTTTTTTTTTTTTGCTGAAGAGGCCAACCAGTTTACCGTGAATGGAAGAAACATTCTAATGGAGAGAAAAAGAAAAAAATGGGAAAGCGTGAATCCCTTAAACTCCATGATGAAAGATGTCAATCCCTTCCGCCAGAATAGATAAAAAATATGTTTTTCTCCGAATGGTATTGTGATTTAGTTTCAGTGATACAATGATGGAAGGACCAATATTGAAAGAAAAATAAACGGAAAAAAATCTTCTTCTCGCCGGAAAGTCTTCACAGTAATACCGTGAATTGACCAACATCGCATGCCATAGTGAAATACCAATATCGAAATAAATAAAATTTTACTAGTGAAATAACGTGACAACAGCATCTGGATTACCGTTCACCAAGGGTTTCTGCCGTTGCAAAGTGGAGGTCAGTTAAATGGTATATTTCCAATTTTTGTAACATTGAAGTAACCGAGTTTTGCTGAACAGAACTTTACGAAAAAGTATTTAAATAATATATGATATGATATGGTATTTAATTTTTAGTCATACAAAATTTTGAGAAATTTTAATATACTTCTCATAATTTTATCTTAAGATGTCGAATGAGTTAACATTTATGATAGAAATTGGTGTTTTAAAGTGAAAGATATAAATTAAGTTTTTAGAAAAATGACTAATGAGAGAACTAATACTAGAGATATTGATTTTTATAAGAAACAAAAGTAAAGTCAAGTTGTATTCTTTTTCTCCATTGAATTCAATTGTTTTGTTAATTATTTTATTCAGCAGTAATCTTATTGCATGTCATTTATTTTTTTTTTTTTATTTTGAAATTGTGTGTTTTGATATACCGGCCATATATCAGGATTCACTATTTCTCGAAATTTTCCTTATCTAAAATTAAAATTAACTTAATAACTTGAAGTCTAATTTTGGATATTATACAGTGGATAAGGGAGAATACAATCATTATAATTTTGTATATGACTCGAAACATTAAGAGGACAAACTTGTTTAGTTTGATATGTACACCTCTCATTGTTTCTTATCAGCATCCCTGAACATCTGTGAGTTGATGACGCAAATTTCTCAGAGAGATGTGTTCAAAATTAAGTAAGGTGATACAGTTTTATTAGTGAATGTGTGATGCAAGAGAAACTCAAGAATTTTTGTCAATGAAACGTATTTTTAGAAGGTTACAGAAAGATTCAAAATATTGCATGCGATATTAAGTTACAATGAATATTGTGAAAAATTTTCAGAAATACTAAAAGTTATTATTGGAGTGAGTCCACTTTTTCCGACTCAAAATAATAAAAAGAGCTCTTATATTCTTATATTCTTATAATTCTTATATTCTTATATATTCCTATATTCTTATAATTCTTATATTCTTATATATTCCTATATTCTTATAATTTTTACATTTTATAACGCATATAAAATAAAATATTGTTTATTGTGTTGGATAGTGCATAGAAGTTGTGTGTTATACACCGTTTTCATATTATTAATAATTTCATTTTATTAGTGTTTTTTTTATCTTTTTAAAAATGTATTTCATATATACAAAATGTGTGTAACAATATAAGGTATTACTACGATGGCGCCAGAGTAGATTTTTATACAAAATTATTATTTTAACATTTGTATGATATCATGTATTTTTATATTTACTATCTTATTGTTTGATATATTATTTTCCAATATAAATTTTTTAAAACATTATCTGCTAGCTATAATATAAATCTATTATTATGAAGGAATAGGAGGAAACGCGAGCTGTTTTTCTGAATGTCGAATAGATTTAAACAAGCTAATCTTCAATTATATGTATGGAAATTCATTTTTATCAATTAATTGTCATTACTGTGTTTGTTGTTATAGTTTCGTTTATTGTATTGCTTTTTGATTTTAGTATTCCTATTGCTTAAATATTTCTACTGTGAGTAATATGTCTTTCTAAATAACTATGTATTGTTTTGTGTTTGTTGAAATTTGATTGTTTGTAAAGAGAGAAAAAAACCACGCCATGACTCCCTTTTAAAATTGGGGGGCAAATGTAAGGATAATTAAATTAAATTAAAAATTAAATTCCCTATCTAGCACTTGACTCATCTGTCTCAGCTCCCATCTTCAAGTATCAAACTAATCACCCATTTATTTCTTCCGAACATATGGCCTAGCCAATAAACATGTCTAATTCCAGATCGTTAGATTTAATAGTCAACATATGCCAGCATTAACTTGCAAGCCCCTCTTCAAAGCAGCGATACTTACCATATGTTTTTCAAGTGTTATCCACTTGAAACCACCACCATGGCGTGCTTTTTCCTCCTCTCTCGGTATCAGAACAGATGTAAAATTGGTTGAATAAAGATCTCCTTTTTTAAACTTTAATCTGATTCTGTCTTAAAAATCATGACATATATATATATATATGCATGTCAAAATTCTCTACTAAAGAGAGATGAATATTCAAGAAGTAAAACTGAAAAAATAATTGAATATATATATTTACTGATTCTAACGTTTTGCACGGATCTGTGATTTTTTTTTCCGTCTACTACCTGAAATTGTTCTGATGCAGTTCAAGCTCAAAATAGTTTCGTCTGATTATGTTGTTTTGACCAAATTTTTTAAAACATAAAACTGTGACTTTTCTTTCTTTTTTTCTAAATTTATTACCACAGTTGAGAGACCCTTAAAAATAAAATTCTTTCAATGTAAGTTCGCAGTATTTTATAAAATAGTAAAATGTAAATACACACCATACAAAAATTACGTAACTTGAAAAACTTTTGCAATCAAATGAGGAAATTCGAGCTAAAATATAATGTTTTTGATTTCTGATTAGGTGACCTTCGGCTTTCGCAGATATTTGGTTCCCGAAAGTGTGTACGAATGTTACTCGCTCGAAAGCATTACTGTGTTCAAAAATATGCACTGAATACTGCGTTTTAAAGTATTTATTTATCAATATGTATATAAAATGAAGTTTGTGGAGTGTTAAGGTCCTTTCGTGGTCGGATGTTTTCTTTACAAATAAACTAGTTTCCCTTTTCTTCCCCCCCCCCACTTTTTTTTTATAAAAGTTTATTCGGCATGCTCTTCACACCACTGGCGTAGCTAGCTCTGAGTGGGCTCTGTATCAAAGTTCTTTTGTGGCCCTTCTATAGAAATGAAAGCCTTGTTAGTGATACTGTAGTTACACTTGTTGGGGCCCCTAAAGCTTGGGGGCCCCGTATCATTGATACGGTGGTAGCTACGCCCCTGCTACATAATTTAAACCAACGATACTCAACCTATGGCCCATGGAAACTTTTTAAGTGGCCCGGTCATGGCTCATTGCTCTGAGAAATTCATTTATTTAAGAACATAGTATAAAAAATTTGGTGGGAAATTCTTCGTCAAGAAATATAATGTATCAATTTTAATTTGCTGTCGGTATCGTACGATTACGAATTGATATTCTTTTTCTATTTGGAACAGTTACGGTTAGTGATAACAGACATCAGTGGAATGAACAGTGGGTGGAAATAATTTTAACTATCTTTCCTATCTTGCAAGCGAAAATTATTCGAAGAAAATATGTCGTTTCAAGACGATTGGGAAGTTGATTATTTTGTAGTGAAAAACAAACATGGATCTTTAATTGTTTGAGTTGTCACAAAGTGCTGTATTTAAAAAAAATACCAATAAACAGGAATCATTCAATGACAGTTTTCCTCGAAGATCTCTTTCAAGAGGTGATAAATAGGCTTTTTCGTAAATAATCCTTGCAACAAGAAACAAAGTGGTTTGTCAGTGGTAATATCACAGCGTAACAAAGACATCCATGAAGTTTGTTATATTATTGGTAATCATATGAAACCATTTACTGATGCATAAATTGTGATGGAGTGTTTCTTAAATCCTTCTAATTTAGTGTTAGTAACAAAAGTAAAAAATATTTTTAAAAAAAATGAGAAAAGCAAAACAGGAATTATAATATTATGATCAATTTTCCACATTTTAAATTTCCGATGTCCCCCATTTATCCTCAAGTTGCGGCCCTCGTGAAATAACTAACATATGTATGCGACCCGCGTGATATGGCTGACATATGCATGCGGCCCTGCAGAAAAAAAGGTTGATTATCCCCGCTTCAAACATATCTTTTGAATTAGGATTACATTCTCCCATGATGAAGCCTTCATTCATAATTTAGCTGTTAATATCTTGACATTTTTGCGAGCTTCTTTTTCATTACTTTCATTGTATATTTAATTATTACTCATTTGTTTCTCAATTAAGTATTCATTTGACCACGGTACTGAGTGAGATTCAATAATCATATTAACAACTTCACTGCTGACGTCCAATTTTAGTTCATTCTTTAAACGGGGTTTTCAACCCGTGGCCCGTTGAAGGCATTTTAGGGGTCCTTCATTTGAATTTGAGGCATTTTCAGAAAGAAAAATTTCCTTGTCTGCTTTTTGTCTTAAAACCCTCCATTTTTTCTGCTATCCTTGATTTTTAAAACAATTTATTTATATGCTTGATATCCATTTGAGATAAAATTTTCTGAAAAGGACGAATTTTTCAAAAATTTCATTCTATCTTAAATAATTTTAAATAAAAAAAAATTGACAATGCATAAAATCTCAAAAGTTTCGAGAATGAATTTTGAGAATAAACATACATTTTAATTCGACTCCATTCAACGTTTTTGAAACCAATATATACAGTCGGACCTCCATATAACGAAGTCGCTAAATCCGTTAAAAAGTTTGTTATATGGAAAATCATTATATAAAGGTTCATCTTTTAATATACTTTATAAACCGCATAAAACAAATTTTATAAATTCATAAACACTACATATTAAAAAAAGAAATCATTCACACATTTTTTTAAAATTAATATATGCTTATTTTATATATCTTACTCATAAAAAAGAAAGAATGTGTGTCGAAGGATTCACTGTATTTTCAAAATCAAGAAAATAATTTTATACTAAAATAAATGAATTTTAAGGATATTTTATAATTTAAAACATACAAATAATATTAAACATACATTATTTAATAATTAGAGCATGGGGACACGGGACACCTCCACTGAGGGTGAAAGAGGATATCAAAGATGTTACTAGTGAACAGGGCAATGGGGGTTAAAGGTTGCACTTCTTGGATGAAACGTCCAGAACTCTATGGCTCTGGACGAGTTAGGATGTTATAAAAACCAGTTCAAGATTTATGACCACCATAAAATGTGTTAAAGAGAGAATTTTTTTCAGAAATACTTAAAAAAAAGGGAGAGCAAAAATTGAATCACAAAAGAAAAAGTTCGTAAAATAGAAAATGCACTTCGCTATAGAGAGATTATTTTACGAAGAAAATAGTGAAATGTTCAAGGTTCCATGAAAAAGTTCGCTGTATAGCAAAATTCGCAATATGGAGGTTCGACCAAATCTGCCACGCCATCTCTTCTCTTAGAATCAATAGTAGTCTTGTAAAACAAACCTAACTTTCTTATTTAAATTTCATGACTACGTTATTTTTGACAGTCGTGGGGTCCACGGATGATTGTAAATTTATTGATGTGGCCCATGGAGGATTGTAAATTTATTGATGTGACCCGCGAATCAGTGTAGGTTTATTGATACGGCCCCCGCAAGCAAGCACGTTAAAGGTTGAAGATATCTACTTTAAACTAATATTTCTTCTATTACAGGTGTGTTAATTCCCCCTAGGGTGATTATCTCTTTGAGTATCAGCGTGAGCTATACAGGCGTAGGATTAACGAAAGAACTAGAAGGAAACATTATCTTAATATGACTTTATTAACATATTCAACTTAAACCTTTAACAAATTATATTATAATAATTTATATGAGAGAATCTACGATGGTAAAACACACCACACACAATATATTTATAATAACGACTTAACCTAACTCAGACCACTATCAATAACTGAATCGCTTACACTCAATTCTAATACAATCACTGATCCTAATATTAAATAATCAATCCTACCTTGTTGTAGTATCAGTGAACGATCACACTAGTTTTAGATGAGGTCTTGCGATAATTTGTGTACAATGGTATGCACCTTGATTAATAGATCTCTATCACGTATAATTACTATTCTTCGCCACGTAACTTCTTCAATCTAGAACAACGGACTGTTAACATTCCTCTAATTGTCATCACTTGCCACAAATTTCCATCGCGCTTACTCTAACTTCTGATACTTAAAAAGGTTCTTAATTTGCATCTTTCTTTCACACTTCGCTACTTAGATTTTGTTGGCAAAGAATTGCCATTAATTCTGGCTCCAAATAACCCAAAGGACATATTAAAGAAAATACGCGTGAGCCCGTCACACAGGTTTCTGTGGTTTCTTCAAAATTTATAAAATCATTCATCACTTGTAGGCATAATTCTTTTCAAAAATATGTCAACCAATTTATATCAGCCTACGAGTGTCCAATAATGCTTATTGCGTGTTCCATGTATTATAATTCTTCCAAAAATCAGTTAAGGGGGTCCGGCACGTCCATAGGAGCCCATGTTAAATTGTGTAAGTGTATGTACCTTTTTTTCAGAAACTATACACTTCCCATAGATGAAATTTTTACGGTATTGTATGTGTACTATGTGTACTATTAGTAACACTTAAACGAAGAGTTTTGTGTTTTTGTTAAATAATAATTTAACTATGAGTTTTTTAAAATTTGTCCAATTTTTTCCCTAAAATTTAGCTTAAAAAAGTCATATCTAAAACAGTTGGCTGGATATAATAATTCCCCCAATTAAAATGTGCACACATGTTACAAGTCTTCTCACTGAACATTTGAGGTTTATATGATAAGTAGTGTTTGAGAAAAAAGTACATAAAGTGAAAAATATTACATTTTGAGAAAACAGGCTTTAAAGTGTAAATTTGTAATTTTTTGAGCATTTACTTTTTTTAATACTTTCCAGAAGTATATGAAGCATTTTTTTACTCTCTACTCGTACAAAACACTCTTCTTATTTCCTTTTTTTCACTATTTTTAACAATTTTCTACTTTTGAGGGGGATCTCAAGATGTTTTCGTTGGGCTGCATGAACCCAGACTGTATCTAGTTTTTTGAAGCATGGCACACAGTTTTAACTTGGTTCAATATCACAATTTTTTAAGATCATTAATTTTGCTACATGACTTTTACTGAACTGTGCAATAGCCATATTTACCCTTAATTTTAGAGTTTTTAATTCCCCAAATGTAGGGCCGCGGTAGCCGAGTGGTATAGGTATCGGACCGTAGCTTGCCTTGTCACGAGTTCGAGCCCAGTACCACTTAAGACCCGCTGTGTAGGGCAGCGATGCACGTTAAATCTGTCGAGAGCTGAAACATCCTCCCGTTGGTGTGGAGTGGCAGTTAGGAGAGGAGGTGCCAGCTCAGGTGTCGTCCACGTCACTTGACCATGGTTCAAAATTACGTGGTCCGTCGCCAAAATTCCTCGTGTAGCTAAACAATGCGTTGTTAATAATCAGTCACATCTCATCCCCAAATGTAGATCTTGAAATCACTGACCATATTTTGTTATTAACTTACTCATTTTGTGGTTCTGGGTCTTTCCATGCAAACATTTTTTTAATAACGTAGTATCACCTACATCTCTTAAAATTGGCTTCATTTCATGCTATATAATGCGTGTGTGTGTTTATGATCATAGTGCCTTTCGTTACATCCAGCTTCTGTCTTTTGAAACTATCACCAGGCATTTATAATCGCAGGATACAGTCCCTGTGAGGGCTCTAATTTGACGTCAGAAGATGAAAATAAACAGAGCAAACGACAGTTTTCTTGCTGTGTAGAGCATTGATATTATTTCTAATATCTATACTGTAATATCTTTCAATTTTTTTATATTAAAATGCTGGTGAGTGTCAGTTACGACCACTTAAGCTTTTTCCGTCACATTTTTTTTTCTCCCTGATTCGCTTTAAAGATCCAAAAGACGTGTACCCATATACTTTTGGGTAAGCCCAATACACTCTAATATTTCCTTTTGAACATGATATGGATTCGCGCTCATCTGAAACCTAAGCAAGGGGAAACACAGGTGCTCCTAGCAGAGCTCATTTGATGCTCGTCAAGGAGTAGCTTTATTTAAAAAAAATAAATAAAAAAATACTTTTAACTATCATATTTACTCATACCATATACCAGGAACGGCAAACCATTAACACGCGTGCCATTGATGGCACTCGGCACAATATTTTGGGCACGCCACCCATCAAAACGATCAATCGCGATTGATTTTTCAACCAAAGAATTTTCAGTGAGATTTTCTCAGTTCAAAGAATTATCAGAAACGCTCAAGTTTATTATGTCCCCTGATGTGACATCATTTGACAAACTGAACTTGCCCCAATTCGATTGGTTGGAAATTGTAGAATTTGAAATGCAACTTATTGATTTCTAGTCTAGTTCAATATGGATTCAAAAATTTATTGAAAAAAGGAAAAAGTTAGAATTGATTGGAACAGAAAGATTAACAAGCAATATAAGAAGAAATGACAGTAAACAAATTTTGGAAACATTAAATTCGATTCCAGATACGTTTAACTGTTTGAAGAAGCAGGCTCAAGCTATTTTAACCATATTTTTACGACCTTTGCCTACCAGTCATTATTATCAGAGATGAATAACATTTAAGACTCGCTTAGAAACCATTAGGCAGATGACTCCAATTCAGCATGCATTCTGCTAAAAGTAACATCTTACCCAATCCTAACATAATTTATTTCTGATCTAATCTGCAACAGCAGAAATTACACTAATGTTACTTTATATAATTTGAATTACACGTGTAACTAAAATATTTACTACTATAAAATACAAAATGAATTTTTCTGTAGTAAATAAAGAGTTTTGTGTTGTGTTAGTATTTAGTTTAATTATTTTCCCAACAATAATAAGCAAATTTATTTGACGGCACGTCTATACCTCATTAAACATTTCTTCAAAAAAATGGCACGTTGATCCATAAAGTTTCGCCTCCCCTGCCATATACCATTTTAAAGAGAAATATATGAACTTTTAGAAAATATAAAAAAGTGAAAATCGATAATTTTTTGAAAATTCAAGTGCCAGACCCCCTTAACGGTGTCCATCTTTTCTATCAGGTTGTTTAAGATTCATAATGCTTTTAAGTGTCATATTTTTTTACACTTAACTGTCGGCCCGAAATGAAAACTGAACCTGTCTTTAAATATTAAAGGAATAAGCTCAGGCATTTTTACTGGATTTTGAGATGAACGGAAGCAATTTGTTTATCTTTCTTTTTCTACTTGGAAAGCTAATGCCGACAAAAAATTTAAAAAGTCGAAGTTTTAAAAATGTGCGAAATAGTGAATTGTGCGTAAATCGAGAAAACACAGCAATTGAGCATAAATCATCAAATAATTATACATTTTTTTATCTAATAATTATTAAATAGTGCACATTTTTATTTCCGGTCAAGAAAATAATTCTGAACAAAGAAAGGCAATAGTTTATTTTAATAGCTTTTTTCATAGTAATTATAATTTATAATTTTATAATTTTTTCCAGAAATAAATTTTTTTCTGCCGTTTAACCCTTTAGCGGGCAGCTGCTAATACGTCTAGCCACATATTAAAAATTTTTCTCAAAGCAGGTGTTGGATATTTAGTCTATCTATATGCGTTAATTGAAGCTAAAACGCATAAAAATTAATATGGATGGCATCTCAATACTTTTTTTTTGCATTTCATGTCCTCTGATGGGTAGTTAAAAGCAGTTTTTCTCGGTGTAAATCTACATATCGTATTTTGATTACTATAAATAAAATTTCTGATATTTGAAAAAAATTTCGGCATGTCTTAAGTATACTTTTCCCTCATCTGAATGAATTAAGTAATTGTACAGATAAAAAAAAAAGGTTTTATTTATAGGTTTTTGGAAACCTTTGATATGTGAATAAAGGCTCTATCCACTGCCCACCTAGAACAGAAAAGTGACCTAGAAATTTTCGCTTAGCATTTAGAATCACGTGAGAATGTTGAGGGTCGAAAATATAAACAAACTTACAATAATTAGTACAAGATTCTCGGGTTCGAAAATCTTCATTACAGCTTTCCTGTTCTGAGAAAACGTTTGCATATTATTAAGTTTCACAGTAAATAGCTCATCAAATTTGGGAAATAACTAATTTAAATTCTCAAAAATACTACTTTATTTCTAACTTTTCATACTAAAATTAAATAAAATATAAAATGTGGTTATACCAAGTTTAATGTATATTCTAAATGTTCTGTATATTTTCTAAGTTATATATATATATATATATATATATATATATATATGTAGCATGCAGCCAAAACCAAGCAGTCTTCGCGCGCAGGCGCAATGAATTGAAACTGAAACAAAAACTTTTTTGAACTAGTAAAGCAGAACAAAAACTCTTGGACATTGAGGAGAAAGAAAACGCGAGAGGTGCGCGAGCAGGCGTTACCTTCTGCATATCATTGTCAAACTTATCTACCTTTTTAATTAATTTTTGTTTAATGTTAAATAAACCATAAGACAAAAGTCTTGGACCCTTGTTGTCTCCCACAAATTATGGGGGCTCGGCCGCGATCGATAAAATTTCGATTTTGAACCAAAGTCTGGACAATGAACAAAAGCGTCCGTGAGGAGACGCTCCGCCATTTTCGAAAACTTCGTTCAACCTGTGTAGAGGTTTGAACTCAGCATAAATATTCAACCTGTGTAGAGGTTTGAACTCAGCATGAAAATTCCGCCTTTGTAGAGGCCGGGATTGAAAAAAATAAATTTCGATTTTGATCAAAATTTGGAACGTGAAAAAACAAGCCGTCCGTGGAGGAGACGCGCCGCCATTTTTCGGAAACTTCGTTCAACCTGTGTAGAGGTTGAATTTTTTCAACTTCATTCCGCCTGTGTAGAGGTCGGAACAAATAACAAAATAACCTGTGTAGAGGTGTATTTTTCAACGAACCATCAACAAATATTCCACCTGTGTAGAGGTTGGATCCACTCACAAACACCTGCGGAGAGGTGTCAATTCGAACAATTTCAACTATATTACCTGCGAAGAGGTGAGATCTGTGAAATCGAAATTTTTCTTCATTGGATACATCGTACGTGTGAGCAACAAGGGAGCCAGAAAAAAAAGGTAGGACCTTCCCATATTTTTCTAAAATGTATAAAAACGCTCTTAAAAGAGGATCTCATAAGAGTTGTTGCGAATCTAGACGGTACTGTGGAGAGTACTGACACTATAGTTAAACTAAAGACTAAAATTGAGAACAGTAGTACATTTGAAAGTGATCCAGATTTCGTTAAAACTTTAATTCAAAACTGTATAGATGAGAGAGTATCGCGAAACGAAAGAGAGGTAACTTTTAGGAAAACAGAAAATTGAGCTCGCGAGACTACAGTTAGCACAGTTAGAAAAAGAAGTCGAACTTCAAAGGGTTAAAAATAAAGCATTAAGTTTAAATCCTGCAGCTAAAGTCGAAGAGAAACAGTTCAAAACTTTAAATAAGGAAACCGCAACTCATATTGGCATTCGAGAAGCAGAAGATTGGTTCAGGCCTATTGATTTAGCTAAAGAGTGTGATATTTATATTTCATCTAGAAGCGGATCACATAAAGAAATTCCTATTACTTATGGATATACCCAAGACCCCTTTAAAAATAGATCACAAAACTTTAAACCAAAGAGTAAAGAGAACTATCCCCAGTATCTTGAAGAGAAAATAAAAATTGCTTTATATGCGGCGATTCATCTCATTGCGCAAGAGACTGTGAGAAGCGTTTTAAACCTAAAAGAATCTAACAGCCACATCCATAATAGAATAAACGTGAATACTTTGAAAATCGAAAGCGAAAAACAAAATAGCGATGAATGCGCAAATCTTCAATACGTAAACATTTTTGTGGAAATTCAGCCCGTAACAGCCTTGATCGATTCAGGTTGCCAGATCCCAGTTTTAAATTCCTCACTAATTAGAGTGCAAACACCTTCCGAAGAAATAATAACATTAAGTTCATGTTTTGGCGAACAGCGTATGGTAGAAGTTAAACCCATAAATATTTCTCTTGATCAACACTTTCCCGGTATAAGTGTGCGAACGGCGATATCACCGACCTTGACCGAAGAATTTATTATACATCCCAGTGTATATTCTGAAATAAAGAAACTAGGCCACGCAAAGAGCGATGTTTTATTGAGTGAAAGTGGATCCTCTTTGAGTGCAGATTCTGGTGTTTCTTTTCCAAATGTTTCTGTTTCAAATGTGATAGAAAACTCTAGTTATAATTTGCCACATGTTAAAAACTTTAATACTAGAAATGATTTGAGTTCTCTAATTAAGGATTATAAATGTAATAAAATTAAGAGTACTAAGTTAAAATTGAGTATTGTAAGAGAAAAATGTTCTGATATAGTATTGTGTAAGAAAGCCAATGGTGCCATGAAAACGAGTTCCGTGGAATTTATCTCCCGCTCACCTAACCCTTTACCTATGAAGAGTAAACATCATCGGTTTGTGTTGCTCCGAAGGATCTTTGAACCTTGGCAGTGGAAACGAAGGAAAAAGAGAAATCGTTTTGAACAGACGTCAGAACTCTACAGAGGGAAAATATCGATGCGTTCAACCAAAGATCAACTTGTTAAAAAGACGTTCTTATGCCTGTGAAACACAATGTTTTCCTGTGGAACCTTCCGGATGTCGAAGTGGTGCCTTCACATGATGGAGAAAATGTCTAGTTCAGCAAAATTATGATATGTTACATCTTTGTTTATTTGTCGTATAGTCCTTGTCTGTTCCGTTTTTTTTTTTATGTTTCAGATTCTCCTCTGGTCTCCATGGAAATACCGCTGCGGACAGCGTACGGTCAGAATGGCCGTTGTAGCATGCAGCCAAAACCAAGCAGTCTTCGCGCCCAGGCGCAATGAATTGAAACTGAAACAAAAACTTTTGAACTAGTAAAAGCAGAACAAAAACTCTTGGACATTAGAGAGAAAAGAAAACGCGAGAGGTGCGCGAGCAGGCGTTACCTTCTGCATATCATTGTCAAACTTATCTACCTTTTTAATTAATTTTTGTTTAATGTTAAATAAACCATAAGACAAAGGTCTTGGACCCCTTGTTGTCTCCCACATATATGTAGGATTTTCCCTTTGAAACATTTTGTTAAAAGGTTGAGTCATATCCTTTTCAGAGGACCATAAATCTCAATTTTATTTATTACTGCATTCCGAAGCAGCGCCATCTAGTGAGCTTTCGTAGCTCCGGCTTGAATAATTTTTCGGCAGAGGCCTACTAACCACTGCTTGTTCAACACGTCGCGTCTTTACCGCATTTTTCGCGCCCTGCGCGGCACCACCAGTCTTAACGTCCAATAATGAGAAAGGTTTATTTCCCCGTCTTCTAAAGGTATAACTCAACTTTTAATTAACCTAATTCCTGCATGTCTTTCTTTTTGTAAATATTTCCCTTTAACTTTAAATAAATTCTTTTTTTACTTAAATGAAGTATCTGTGTTTAAATGACTTTGATTCTGTTACGACCCGCATGTGCAGAGGGCGCTAGTAGTCCTCCTTGTTTACATTTCGTCAGTATGCTTGTAATGCATCCTCGGAGCGGACGTACCTACCGTCCTCAATAAACAAACATTTTTAAAGTATACAGTCCACGCCTTTTGCTTGAGCAGTCAAGTTATACATAACTCAAAGTCTGCTCATAATCCATTATAGACATTTCTAGAATAACCACACCATTTGTGGTTAAAATCAGAGCTATCGACCTCACCCAGTTTTTGTGGTCCGTCGAGCCGGAGCCAAAATTCAAAATGGCTCCAAAGGAACTATCAGAACTCACCGTGTTTAACAGAAGGAAAGCACATCTGCTCGGTCAGATCACACGCATTAGAAACTCCTTGGAAAATGTGGATTCACCATTGAATCAAGTTGAAATAAGAACTAAACTCGCATCGCTTTCTGAAGTGAAAGCAAAAATAGACAAACTTCGGACCGAAAGCTACAGGATTCTTTCGGATGAAGAGCTCATGGATTTCGAGACCAGTTTGGACACGATGGAAGTGGACGCAGATAATTTAGAGGTGAGTCTCAATACCTTACTTGAATCTTCTAATGTGGATACCTCTGAATTATCTGTGAAAAATGATTTTGCTAATTACAATGTGAAACTGCCATCCATTAATTTACCGGAATTTTCGGGACAATATATTGATTGGTTGCAATTTAAATCCCAATTTGTATCATTAATTCATGATAACGCTTGTTTATCAGACTCGCAAAAACTATATTATTTGCAATCTGCCCTGAAAGGCCATGCAAAACAATTGCAAACAGTAAACGATTCTTACTCATCTTTATTTGAAGCTTTAGAAGGTAGATACGAAAATAAAAGATTAATTGTAAATAGTCATATTGCTGAACTTTTAAATCCTAACAAAATAAAATTTGAATCTGCTTTTCATCTCAGAAGTTTAATAGATTCAATTCAGAGTCATCTTAGAGCCTTAAAACAACTAGAATTAGAACCTAACGCTTTGTGTGAATCAATGTTAATTTTTGTTATAACTCACCGTCTAGATGATGAATCGCGTAAACAATATGAAATGGAATTACATTCTAATGATTTGCCTAAGTGGAATAATTTTTTTAGACTTTTAATAAAAAAGGAGCCAAGCCTTAGAAAACGTACAAAGAAATTCTTCGTTGAAAAACAAGAACGAATATTCTCCAAAATTCAGATCATTTGTCGTGAAAAGCAATGAAAAAACCTGTCCGTTATGTCCTTCAGAGACACACCCAATTTTTAAGTGTAAAATGTTTCACGAGATGTCTGTTCAAGAAAGAAGCAACAAAGTGAGATCCTTAAACCTATGCTTTAATTGTCTAGGCCATCACCTTATTAAGAACTGTTTAAAACTGAACAGGAAATGTAGGGTTTGTAATGCGAACCACAATTCTCTTCTTTGCAAAACAAGTGTTCCCCGACAGATAAACAGAAACCTCCTCTCTCCACAAAGTTCATCAGGTGTCATTTATGACCCGAGTCCAGCCAATGTAATAAATCCTCAGACCGCGACGTGTCTTTACAATGAGAGTGGGGAGAAATCCATTTTGCTTTCGACCGCGAAGGTCAAAGTTCAGAGTGCGACAGGGGCTTGGCTTGTAATGAACGCGATCCTCGATTCAGGGAGCCAGAAATGCCTTTGTAGCTTGGAAGCGTCAAATTTCCTCGGGTTGGAAAAATACTCTATGAATTCAACTATTGTAGGCTTGAATGGAGCTTGCATTTCAGTGAGGAAAAGAATTTCCGCTGAAATTTCGAACGGAAGTTCATTTAAAAGAAAACTTAACTTTCTCATAGTCCCTAAAATTACTGGTTGCGTTCCTACACAGCCATTGGATTTAACAAAAATAAAATTGCCTCCAAATATAACATATGCAGATGCGGAATTTAATATTCCCAAACGAATTGATATTCTCCTGGGAGGTGAAATATTTTATGAATTATTAAAAAGTAAACAAATAAAATTACATGACAATTCAATAATATTGCAGGACTCCGTATTTGGTTACATTGTAACAGGTTCCATTCAAAACGAACCATCGAACTATTATTTTTGCAATTTCATCCAAGATCAGGTTGATAGAAATTTAACAAAATTTTGGGATTTAGAAGCAATAGGAATTAAAGCAGAGTCTAGTTGTGACCCAGACGACCAAGCCATGCAACATTTTAAATCTTCAGTACGTTTCAATAGTGGTCGTTATGAAGTTGGGTTTCCTTGGAAGGGCCATATACAAGAGTTAAATGACAATTTTTCCGTAGCAGAAAAACGTGTAAAATCCTTAACAAGAAGATTCATTCGTGATCCAACTCTGCACATACAATATTCCGAAATTTTGAAAGAATATGAATCTCAAGGAATAATTGAAAGGGTTCTAGAAACTGAAAAACCAACTGATAGAGCAGTATTCTATTTACCGCACCAAGCGGTATTTCGCCAAGAAAGCCTAACTACAAAAATGCGCATTGTTTTCGATGCAAGTTCTCATGAAGATGGACAACCATCTCTTAATGACTGTATATGGTCAGGTGGGAATTTAAACCCAAACATATTCCACCTGATAATTTCTTTTCGCTTGAACACGATTGCTATCACCGCAGATATAGAACGTGCATTCTTGCAAATCTCATTACGTGACGAGGACAGAGATGCAGTTAGATTTTTGTTTCCAGACATAAGATCAAATCAAACAGATCCCTACAAGTTTCAAGTGTATAGATTTAAGCGTGTGATGTTTGGAGTCAACGTAAGCCCCTTCTTGCTCTCCGCAACAATTAAGCATCACATCGAGAATTACCGTGAGCAATATCCAGCAGCAACTGAAATGCTTGACACTTGTCTCTATGTTGATGACGTAATCAGTGGTGCTGATGACATCTCCCAAGCCTTAAAAATATCAAAGGATGCTAAAACAATCATGAAGAATGCCAGCATGAAATTACGCAAATGGAATTCAAATGATCAAACATTGATGAGAACTTGGGAAAGGGAAGGCCTTGAGACACATCCTCGTCACCCGGACGACAGTTCCAAAATCCCTTCGTCAAAGGTTTTAGGGATACCATGGGATGTTGTCCACGACTATTTTACAATTGATGTTAAAGGACTTCTGCAATTGGACACGTCAAAACCCATCACAAAAAGAATTGTGCTTCAATCAGCTGGGAAAATATACGATCCAGTTGGGTTCTTGTCACCCTACACGATTAGGCTCAAATGCCTATTACAAGAACTTTGGCTACTGAAGTTATCCTGGGATGACGAGCTACCGCCAGATATTCATGCAGTATGGTCACAATGGTGGTTAGAACTTCCATTTTTATCAGAGTTAAAGATTCCGCGAAAGATCCTCGATTCCAGTGGAGATTCAAGTGAAGTCTTAATCCATACCTTTTCTGATGCCAGTCAAAAAGCATATGGAGCAGCCGCCTTCTTGAGAGTCAAGCACAAGGACAGAGTCAGCGTTGATCTTGTAACATCCAAGAGCCGTGTTGCACCTCTGAAAAGGTTATCCCTCCCTAGATTGGAACTGATGGGCGCTCTGCTTGCTGCACGCTTAGCAAAGGAAGTCAAGAAAATCCTAGATCAGAAGTGTTCAACCAGAGCCTTTTTCTGGACGGACTCTCAGGTCACCTTACATTGGATCAAAGGTCCAAGCCATAGATGGAAACCCTTTGTTGCGAACAGGGCTCGCGAAATCCAATCCCTCACCGATCCTAACTCGTGGTTCCACTGTTCCGGCAAGGACAACCCAGCAGATCTACTTACGAGAGGAATCAGCGTAGACGCTCTTACAACCAACTCCAAGTGGTGGAATGGATCCTCGTTTCTACGTCAAATTGACTTCCAGACCAAAGGACTAGATGAAGCGATCCCAGAAAGAGTGTATTTAACGGAAATGAGAAAGAACTCAAATCCAAAGAGGACATTTCCTTGACATTGACAGTGACTAAAAACAATTTCCTTGAAAACATTATTGATATTTCAAACAACTATGTAAAATTAATTCGTGTTGTAAGTTTTCTTTACAGATTCATACACAACTGCAGAACCAGAATTACAAAGATAAAGGGACCCCTTACTTCACAGGAGGTAAGTCATGCTGAGAACTGGCTGATCCACTCATTGCATGAAAGGGAGTTCTATGAAGAAATGCGCAAATTGTTGGCAGGTGAGCCTATTCCTATGAAAAGCAAATTAACTCCACTTAATGTTTTTCTTGATGAGAGCAACATCATTAGAGTAGGAGGCAGACTTGCCAATTCAAATTTAAATGAGAAAGCTAAATTTCCCATGATTTTACCTAGTAGAAACGTTTTAACTGATATTATATTGAGCCATTATCATAAAAATATTTGCATGCAGGACCCCACTCACTTTTATATCTTGTTCGTCAAAAATTCTGGCCACTCAATGGCAGAAATAACTGTCGTAGAATTATTCATGAATGTGTGAATTGCTTTAAGAACAAGCCCATCACTATGAATCAAATTATGGCTAACCTACCGAGAGATCGTGTAACACCGAATTATCCCTTTAATGTCACGGGCGTTGATTTTGCAGGCCCATTCTTCATTAAGTTTAAAAATCAAAGAAAAGGGTATTAAATAAAATTTATGTAGTAGTCTATGTATGTTTATGTACAAAAGCAATTCATTTAGATTTTGTGACAGATCTCACATCCCAAGCATTCATTGCAAGTTTAAAACGTTTTTTTGGTAGGAGAGGAAAGTGTGCAAAAATCACCACCGACAACGCTAAAACATTTGTTGGCGCAAATGCCGAAATTAAAAAATTGTTCAAAATGATTAAATTACCTGATCACACATTAGCAGAATTTTTGACAAATGAATCGATAGAGTGGAATTTTATCCCACCCAGGTCCCCAAACCATGGAGGGCTATGGGAAGCAGGAGTAAAGGCATTTAAATTCCACTTAAAAAGAGTCGTGGGGAACGCACATTTAACTCTCGAAGAGTTCATCACAATACTTTGTGAAATTGAGGCTGTGCTAAATTCCCGACCACTCACTCCTTTGACGTCAAATTTCGATGATATCGAAACACTGACCCCTGGACACTTCTTAGTAGATAGACCCTAACATCCATAGTTGAACCGCAAATAACTAATATAAACGAGAATCAGTTGTCGAGATGGGAAAGAGTAAAGAAAATTACCCAACATACATATAAGCTTTGGAAACGCGATTATTTGAATAATTTACAAGAACGTCACAAGTGGAAATTTAACAAAAATAATGTTTCTGTAGGAACCTTAGTTTTAATCAAGGATGAAAATCTTCCTAGTACGAAATGGAGTACCGGAAGAATAACTGAAATTTTCCTGGCACCGATGGTAAAGTGCGAGTTGTGAACCTGCGTATGCCAAACGGAAATATATTAAAAAGGACAATCAGAAATCTTTGTATATTACCTGTATGAATTTTGTTATTAGTAATTATTGTATGTGTATAAATTAACTTCAATCGTATTTATTGTGTATTTTTCATTTAAAATGTATTGTGTATTTTTCATTTAAGTACTGTAAATATTGTGCATGCCTTTTGCTTTTGCAAATATTGTGTATTTTGTATGTAAGTATCGTCAATTGCATTATGTATTTGTATTGAAATTTCATTTCAATGGCGGGGACTCTGTTACGACCCGCATGTGCAGAGGGCGCTAGTAGTCCTCCTTGTTTACATTTCGTCAGTATGCTTGTAATGCATCCTCGGAGCGGACGTACCTACCGTCCTCAATAAACAAACATTTTTAAAGTATACAGTCCACGCCTTTTGCTTGAGCAGTCAAGTTATACATAACTCAAAGTCTGCTCATAATCCATTATAGACATTTCTAGAATAACCACACCATTTTTGTGGTTAAAATCAGAGCTATCGACCTCACCCAGATTCAATTAATTCATCACTCACCCTTAAATACTTACCCCTAGACAAGCCACCTCGTCAATCTAAAATCGCGCCTTCTGAAGAGTCTGATTTTTATTCGAAGATTTATTCGGACTCCCACAGAAATAATTGGGAGATCGCCTGGGATTTGATTTCGAAAAAAAATCTTCTCTAAATAATAAGTTGATAACCTTCTAACTCTCTTCTTCTTTAAAAAAAACCATTTTTGGCTGCAAGCCTAATTTACAAGCGGACTGAATCGAAAATGCGGATTGCCTCTCATAACATACTAACATTTAGGTGAATAAAACGACTCCCGGAGTCTCAATTCAAGATCTTACAAGATCGCTCGCCGAAACCACGTTATTTTCTGCCGTGTACAACAACTACAAGAGTTTCACAAGTCCAGTGAACACATCCAGGAGCCTTTGAAGTTTGTTTTCAAGATTATCAGTAAACACGTCGTCAACTGTATCAGATACTTTTTTATATTGTTCTTCAAAAAGAAAAAATCTAAAAGAATACGTGAGCAAGTGTTAATTTACTTATAAAAAAAATTGTTGTAGTCGATTTCATGAAGTAATTTATATTTTTAAATATCATGTGTGGGTTTTTCTGAAATACTATTTTTCTATTTGTGTATAGAAATCGTATCAATTAAAATTTTCTACAAGTATATCTTTTAAAAAATTAAGTAAGTCGTACGTAATATTCAAGTTTTTTATTTGTATTGTATCTCATTTATTAATGAATTGCATTTCAAGTATGAAAAGTTTCCATTTTTTGGGGTTACGTCATCGACCTTGAACTAAGAGATTAATGTCTTCCCATTCCTAAACATTATCCATTTCGATGCAATCGTAATTTCGATGACTCATATAGTGTAACATTTCTCTTGCAGCAGTTTGGCAATTAATTTAGTTTTATGAGTATTCCAGAAATATATTTTGAAAGAATATGCTATGTTTTTTAGAATTGAGATGAAAGATCATGTATAATGTTATTTTTAATGGTGTATTTTATCATTCAATATATAAGTATTTTGAGTTCATTTTTGACAGAATTATTATGCTTTCTATTGAAACATGTGTTTATCCTTAGAATGTTCTGAAGAGATCCTAAAAAGATTTTATTTTTATTGGTGTAATAAAAATATATGAGATTTTCTTAATTGACTAACTTCTAATTGTTTGCTTTTTTCAGCAAAGAACTTTATATTCCTAAATTCTTTTTCATATCACAATAAATTTAATCACAGTTCCTAAACAAGATTTATATTAATTTATTTTTTCAAATTCTTTTTGCGTTTATTATAACGAAATGAGAACTGACATATCAAATGGTTTAAAAAAGGTTTTGTTTTTAGTTGAAATTAATAATTTGACTATTTTAAATTAAGCATTATGTATTTTAGCTCGCACTGTTGTCTTTACACGTTACTGGTTTAAAATATTTCTAAATGAATAGAATTTGAATATTTCAATGTATATTTAGTGTATTTTGGTGCAATATCATTTTAACTAGAGAATTTTTGTAAATGCAAACGAGAATTGCAAATAGCAAAACATCATTGTTTTTGTTTGAACGCGTAACTATTTTGTTTATTTCTTTGGTTACTATCTAAACTTAAATTTAAATTTTAAAGTGGCGTATCTTGGCAAAGGTCGACGCGAAGATTTATTTGTCTTAGCCATGGAATTAAATTTAAAATTCGATAAATCTATGACCATCGCCACACTCAAAGATCTAATTATTGGTAGTGAAAATTATGACGAAGAACTGATCAAAAACATACATTCAACGATTGTTGAGGATCACAAAGTCAGAGAAGAAAATTTACGCATTGAAGAGCAAAAAGAAAAATTACGCATTGAAGAACGAGAAGAAAAATTACGCTTCGAACAGTTGAGGTTAGATGAGCAAAAACGCAAAGATGAATTTGAGATGGAAAAGTTAAGAATCCAAACACAATCCAAGTTAGGCGCTGATACATCCAAAGAAAGTTATACTAAATTTCTCGTCAAATAAATTTCAAAGTTTATACATCGTTTTGATTTGAAAGAAGACATCAGTCTTTATCTAAAATTATTTGAACGTCAAGCGCAGAGATTAAATATTGATCAAGAAAACTGGGTTTCTCATCTGTTAGGCTTGTTACCGACGGAAGTATCTCACATCATAGCGAGAGAGCCTGACGATAAAGTCAACTCTTACGAACACGTTAAAGATTTACTACTGAAACGCTTTAAACTAACTCCAGAAAAGTTTCGACAACTATTTGTCACTCACCAAAAAGCACCTGAAAGAACATGGATTGATTTTTACCATGAGTTAAAAACTTACTTCAACGGGTGGATAGATGGATTGAAGATAGATACTTTCAACAAGTTATCAGATCTAATCATAACAGATCAACTCAAACGAAAAACTCCTTTTGAATTTAAAGAATATTATCTTGATGAATGGACAAATATGAACTCCCTGTTCAATTAGCAGAAAAACTAGAAGAATTCGAAGACTTTAAAAGGACTCTGAAACAAAAATCTAGCAGTCCATTTGTGAAGAAACAAGAATACAAATTTACAGAAAAGAATCGCAGGTATGAAGCACCAGGAAAATTCGAGTATAACAGGAAAGATAAGAAGTTTCCAGCGTCAACGAATTACAACAAACATTCCGAAGCCCCTGTTACCAAGTACAAATCTGTTCAAAGATATCAAGACAGCGCGCAGAAAGAGTATTACAACAAAAATTACGAGAAACACTCAAATCACAATGCTTCCAAGCATATGCTCAGACGAACTATTCAAAATCGCAGAAATTTAAAGAACCTCCAAAAGAAACTTGCACACTCATCGTTAAGGAAGGTTTACGTACTAAAGAGATATTTTTTGGAAAGGTGAGAATCACGGCGCTCATAGACAGTGGTAGTACTGTAAGTTAGCTTCGAGAAAATACGAGCAGAAGAATAATGGATCCAACAAAATTATCGAAGAACAAGATGCTTCTCACAGGTATTGGTGAAGCACAAGTGACAACTATCGGTTCCTTTGAACATAAGTTCAAAATAGATGATGAAAATTACTCGTTAACTTGGCGTGTTGTACCGACTGATAAATTAAAATTCGAAGCAGTTATTGGATGAGATATTTTGGGGAACAAGCTTCGATAAGTTTTACTAAAGAATGAGTTAAATTCAACAAATATGAGAATCATGCACAACTTATGCAAATATCTGCTGAAAGAAGAACTAGACCTACGTCATGTTGAAAATCGTCAAATCAAGAAGGAACTTGAAAAGTTAATTCAAGACTACAAGCCAGAAAAAAGAGCATCTACCGACGTCACAATGAGAATTATTCTAAAAGACGAAGAACCAGTCTGTCAACACCCTCGTCGACTAGCTTTCACAGAAACACAAGAAGTAAACAAACAGATAGAAGAATGGCTCAACGAAGGCATTATACGTCCGAGTTCTTCAGAATATGCAAGTCCAATCGTTATGGTAAAAAAAATGGATCTTCGAGAATGTGCATTGACTACAGAAAATTGAATCAGAAGCTTGTGAAAGATAAATTTCCATTACCTATCATCGAAGATGTTTTAGACACTTTGCAAGAAGCAAATGTATATTCTACATTAGATTTACGCAATGGTTTCTTTCTCGTCGATGTTGACGAAGATTGCAGAAAGTATACATCCTTTATCGTCCCAGACGGACAATTTGAATTCAACAAAGTTCCTTTCGGACTAAGCACAAGTCCAGGAGTTTTCCAACGCTACGTATCAAGTATATTTAGAGATCTTACTCGGAAAGGAATTGTAATCAGTTATTTAGATGATCTCGTCATTCCAGCGAAAAACGAACAGGAAGGTCTCGAAAACTTAAAATTATTTTTGAAGTCGCAAAGAAATACGGATTAGAAATTAAGTTCAAGAAGTGCCAATTCTTAAAATAGAAAATTGAATTTCTAGGTCACATTGTAGAAAGCAGAACTATTAAACCATCTCCCACGAAGACACTAGCTGTCCGAAAATTTCCAGAACCAACAACAATAAAACAAGTACAACGTTTTCTTGGTTTAACTGGGTATTTCCGCAAGTACATCAAGGATTATTGAAAGATAGCTAAACCACTTAGCGATTTAACAAGAAAAGAAAACCTCTTTGTTTTCGGGACTCAACAAAAAGAAGCATTTGAAAAATTGAAGAATATCATGTCCGAAGGCCCAATCTTGCACCTTTACAAGTATGGAAGAAAAACAGAACTGCATACAGACGCCTGTAAACAAGGGTACTGCGCAATTTTGTTACAAGAAGCAGAAGATGTGGAAAGTTACATCCCGTTTACTACATGTCAAAAAGACAAATACAGCAGAAGAAAAGTATGACAGCTACGAATTAGAGGTACTAGCAATTATCAACGCATTAAAGAAGTTTCGTGTTTATCTTTTAGGACAACACTTTAAAATAGTAACTGACTGTTCAGCATTTCAGAAGACTATGCAAAAAAAGAACTAATTACTCGCATAGCCAGATGGGCGCTTCAATTAGAAGAATTCGATTATGAAATAGAGCACAGAGCTGGAAGTCGTATGAAGCACATTGATGCTCTTAGCCGATATCCCGTAATGATGGTATGCAATGATACATTAACTTCAAAGCTTAAAAAAGCACAAGAGAAAGATGACAACATCCAAACACTGAAATCACTTCTAGAGAAGCAAGAATCAGAAGAATTTTTTGAGCAAAATGGTATACTCTATAAGTACTTAAATGGTCGAGAATTAATTGTAACCCCTATAAAGCAATGCAAGCTGAACTAATTAAATTGATTCACGAAAATGATCATTTCTCAGTAGGAAAAACAAAAGAAATTGTGAAACAGGAATTTTTATCCCGAATTTATCCAACGTCGTTAAAAAGTAATAGTTAATTGTGTTCCATGTATCTTAGCTAATAAGAAAACTGGCAAAAAGGAAGGGTTTTGAATCCTATTTCTAAGGAAAGCATTCCTTTAAGTACGTACCATGTTGACTTCATTGGTCTTTTACCCTCCACAAACAAAAGTTATCAACACATTTTCACCGTAGTAGACGCATTTACCAAATTTACTTGGCTATATCCCGTCAAAACTGTGTCTGCTGAAAGTGCCCTCGAAAAACTAAAACAACAACAGACCTTTGGTAATCCCATCAGAATTATCTCTGATAGAGGTTCAGCGTTCACTTCAAAATTATTCAACGACTACTGTGATGAAGAAAACATTCAACATCTACAAATAGCAACAGGTGTTCCTCGAGGAAACGGACAAGTTGAACGAATTCATCGAACTTTGATTCCAGTTCTCACCAAACTATCATTAGACGACTCAACGAAATGGTACAAATACGTCGACAGATTATAGAGAATACTAAATAGTATTATAAGTCGCAGTACAAAATAGACACCATTCGAACTATTAGTGGGAATCAAAATGCGTAACAAGGAAGACATCCTGATCAAAGACTTACTTCTAGAAGAAATGGCGAAAGAATTACTAGAACAACGCGAATTTTTAAGAAACGATGCAAAAAGAACATCAAAACCCTGCAGTCTGAAAATAGAAAGTCGTATAACAGAAGAAGAAAGAAAGCTTCGTTATACAAAGAAGGTGATTTAGTAGTCATCCAGAGAACCCAATTTGGAGCTGGACTGAAACTAAGACCAAAGTTCTTAGGCCCTTACAAAGTAACAAAAGTTAATTCCAAGGATAGGTATGAAGTGGAAAAGGTTGGTCAGCACGAAGGACTGAACTCAACCACCACCTCAGCTGATTTGATGAAACATTTTTATGCTTAATTGAATTTTTTTTATTTTGTTATTATTTTTAATTTTTCTCATATTATATCCCTCTTGAGAAATTAATAGATGTTCTATGGTAACACACTCGTTTCCATTAATCATTTTAAATTCACTTGTAACATTTATTATATTTTCGTATTATTCTTTATCTTTCTATTGATGCGAAGGATTTTTTTATGGTTTAGTTAATTGTAGACAAGAATAGAATAGAATATTTTGTTTTTATATGCTTTATTTTAGGTCCGGAATTGTGAATATTAGGTATACATCTTTTCATCTGTAATATTTTATTTTATTGTCTTTAAGAACCATATTATTTGTCTTTATTGCATCCACATTCCAATAATCATCAAATTTATAGTTGTAACTAAAAATAGTTTGTATTTAAAGTACTTTAGCTCTCAACATTTCGTAAGAGCTGAGAGACCAGCTCTGTCAGGAGATTGTGATTTTGTAGGATTTTCCCTTTGAAACATTTTGTTAAAAGGTTGAGTCATATCCTTTTCAGAGGACCATAAATCTCAATTTTATTTATTACTGCATTCCAAAGCAGCGCCATCTAGTGAGCCTTTGTAGCTCCGGCTTGAATAATTTTTCGGCAGAGGCCTACTAACCACTGCTTGTTCAACACGTCGCGTCTTTACCGCATTTTCGCGCCCTGCGCGGCACCACCAGTCCTAACGTCCAATAATGAGAAAGGTTTATTTCCCCGTCTTCTAAAGGGGTATAACTCAACTTTTAATTAACCTAATTCCTGCATGTCTTTCTTTTTGTAAATATTTCCCTTTAACTTTAAATAAATTCTTTTTTTTTTACTTAAATGAAGTATCTGTGTTTAAATGACTTTGATTCACAATTAATTCATCACTCAGCCTTAAATACTTATCCCTAGACAAGCCACCTCGCCAATCTAAAATCCCGCCTTCTGTAGATATATATATATATATATATATATATATATATATATATATATATATATATATATATTCTATGTGTTGTACAATTATTCTATTATTAAATTACACTTATACTTTGTATTTAATTGTTATTGAAATAGTTATTACATAAATGTTAATTTTTCATAAAAAGTTTATTGTAATATGATTCATTATTTCTCTCTGTCCTGAAAAGTAAGTTAAATGTCCTTAATGCTTAGTGGCTATAACGTTTAGCCACCACCCAGGAAAAAACCCACGATTAGATATTTTTGTGACTAAATAATATTTATAGAGGATGAGAACATTACATTTATCAAGTACTTTATCACAGAAAATTGTATTTTAGCTGTGTGCCCGTGAAAGGGTTAAAGTCGTTTTAAATACAAAAAGTTAAATTCTTTCATTTCTGTCCCGTTTTAGAATATATTCTTAAACATTAAACATACCAACATTTAATACATACCTATCACAGCAAAACCACTTGGTTTTGGTTTGTGTAGTGTTAATGACGTTTTAATTCAAATATACGAGTAAAAGAACACTTCGTAATCGACTTTAATATTTTTGTGCAGAGTTTAAGGTACTGAAAAATAAAACAAGACATAATAATCAAGGCATAGTTTCTTGGACGAATGGAAAAAAAAGAATAAAACTAGTATACTCTTGGATTTGTTTTCTTTAAAAAAAATCGTGTGACACAAAGGGCTATAGCAATATATAAGGATACTAAATTTAGAAGATCAGACAATGACAATCAACTTGGTTTACGTATCACCAAATTTCCTCATCTTGCTATTCATTTTTTCTATAAGACATGAGTCAAATGAAAATTTAATAACAATATATTTGCTCCATTACCAATGCAAAAATTTTAATAGGAATTTTTTTCGTTTGAAATTAAATATATACTTATAAATGCTTCCGATAATTATTTACGGAAACAATTTCAATCTCGAAAGGACATACACGCAAATGAACATATTTCACATTATTATTCACAATGCAAACTTTTAATATGAGTATTTTGGCCTATCTCGATAGCTCGTATACAGAAGGCTGTTCACACTTTATGGAAACAATTTTGTAATTCATTTTCTCGTACACATTTTGAGATAAAACTTTGGCAATTTCAGAATAATCTTTTGATTGGAATGTAAAATAAAATATATAACTTAAAAACGGCTTTATTAAAATGATAAAAACATTTGCAACATTAGAACATTTTTGCAAAATGATGCAGTCAAATATATAATAAATCACAAAAATAAATGCATGAAATAAAAAAATGTGCGCAAAAAATAGTATAAATATATATTTTTGACATGTTTAACACTCAGCTTACTTTTTTCAGTAATTTCTGTAAACTGATGTATGCGTCCGATAATTCTCATGCATGAGTTTTTTAATCACATTATAATGATGTGGCCACGAGAGACTCATACGGGTACAACAACACGCGATTTTGGTATTTATTACAAAGAAACAGAGCTTACAAAAAACGAAAATAAATTACACAGAAGCTAAAAAGTGTTTCAAAAATCTATTCGATTCACAGTAATGATTCTCAAAAATATGTACCATTGTAACCCAGTGCTTCTCAAACTTTCAATGTTTGCGACCCAATTTTCATCGCTCCCCCCTCTGTAAAATGACAATGTATTGAATGCAATAATAATGTATTCTGACACTGTAGGTACACAACACGGATTTAATTATATATAAACCGTACAAATTATCAAGATAAGCATTAAATTTTGTGTAAAACAAGCCCATGGAAGTCATCTGTGATTAGTAAACTTGTTCTTAACTTGGCATGGCCGCGGTAGTCTAGTGGTCGAGGTATCGGATCGTGGCTGGCTTGTCACGAGTTCGAGCCCAGTACCACTAAATGCCCGCCGTGTAGGGGATCGATGCACGTTAAATTCTGTTGAGAGCTCAAACGTTCTCCCGTTGGTGTCGTGTGGTAGTTAGGAGAAAGGGTGCCAACTCAGGTGTCGTAATCGTCACTTCACCTTGGTTCAAAATGACGAGGTCCATCGCCAAAAGTCCTCGTGTAGCTGAACAGTGCGACGTTAATATTCACACACTTAACTTAATATTGATAAATTAACTATCAAAACAATGTGCAGTACTGATACATTTATAATTATATTATATAAGTGTAAATGTGTCACACAGAAAGTATTTTGATTTGCTTCTTTTCAGTAAATTAAAAAGAAATTTTTTTTTTAATTATTTTCGATATGCTCGCACCTCCCACGTAGGGTTATCACGACTCCAAAGGGGAGGGGGTGCCTCACAATTTGAGAAACGCTGTTGTACCCATTAAATAGAATCGAATGTATCGAAGATCAAATACACCAATTTTATATTCGTACATTATATAAAGGGTGATTTTTAGAGGTATAGAACTTTAAATTGCAATAAAACAACGATGTATTATTCTATTGACTTGAATTTTTTTTCATTCGAAAGTTCATCTTCTGGCATTACATTTTAAATGTGATTTCTGGCATAGGACTGCCACGGCTGGCTCGGATGCAGTCCAATCTGGACGTCCAATTTTCGATGACTTTTTCCAACATTTGTCGCCGTATATCGACAATAACACGGCAAATGTTGTCTTCCAAATGGGCAAGCGTTTGTGGCTTATCCGCATAGACCAATGACTTTACATAGCCCCACAGAAAACAGTCTAGCGGTGTTAAATCACAAGATCTTGGAGGCCAATTCACAGGTCCAAAACGTGAAATTAGGCGGTCACTAAACGTGTCTTTCAATAAATCGATTGTGGCACGAGCTGTGTGACATGTTGCGCCGTCTTGTTGGAACCACAGCTCCTGGACATCATGATTGTTCAATTCAGGAATGAAAAAGTTAGTAATCATGGCTCTATACCGCGATCACCATTGACTGTAACGTTGTGGCCTTCATCGTTTTTGAAGAAGGATTCCACCAGCCCATAAAGCGCACCAAACAGTCAGTTTTTCTGAATGTAACGGTGTTTCGACATACACTTGTGGATTAGCTTCACTCCAAATGCGGCAGTTTTGTTTGTTGACGTAGCCATTCAACCAGAAGTGCGCTTCATCGCTAAACAAAATTCGCTTATGAAAATCGGGAACAACGGCAATCTCGTTTTGGGCCCATTCGACGAATCTACGCCTTGCTTGATGATCGTTTTGATGAATTGCCAAACCAAACTGAGAATAAATCACTTGACAGCTGTTAAATCGGTCGCCATCTTGGAAAGTAATGCGAACTTAAACTTCTATACCTGGAAAAAAAACACTCTTTAAATAGAATTAATTAGCATCGGGGTTTGTTGTTGATTTTTTTCTTAACCAATCACGTTTTTGGAAAGTTTATTCATATCGAGAGGCGTACCTACCTCCGTATCAGCCGTATCAATGATACGGGGTCACCAAATTACAAGGGCCCCAACACATGTGTAACTACAATCCACTAACAAAGCTCCCATATCTAAAAAAGGGCCCTGCGCTATTGTTACATTCCCAGAATTGCGCGTGTCGTAGTTTCGGAACTATTAATTAGTAGTTTAAGAAATGACTAAAATAATATTTTTATCAATGTAATTTTTTTCTTTTTCAAAATTTATTTAATAATCCAGATATAAAGTAATATGTTTATGGAAACATTTCCTTTTGTAATGTGATAATGTAATAGTTTAAGCAATTTGTTTGAAAAAAAAAGACGTGAAAAATAACACGAATATTGTGTTAATCTTATCATGCACTTAATAAAATTTGTTTACAAGTGTACGATTAGTAATCCAAGAGACCTAAGTTCACTTGAAGTTGAATAAACAGAAAAGAAAAAAGGAGTCATTTTTAAAGTAGCTGTGTCAAAACGTCTTAAGTACTAGTATACAGGGCAATGACCCGGAAATAAATATTTTTTCATTTAATCGGTCCAAGTCGAATGACTGGAGCTTGGAATCTTTAAAACTGTCTGCAAGGACATCTCAAATGTGATCTGCATGAGAGAAAAAATATCGAATCATTATGAATTATAAGATAGTGAAATTTTAGATATTTATGAAAATAAATAATTGAACTCTCTCTCTCTGAAGTAATGCTTTTATAGTAATAATAATAATTGTAATTTTGGTTTCGATATCTTGTTTTCAATTCAGAAAATTCGTTTCACGGAGAAAAGAGGTTAGGAAAAGGAATGAAGAAATATGTTGGGATCAACAAATAATACATCTGAGATAAAAAAAAATTTATTATTACAGATTTTTTACAAATAGTCAAATTGTCAGTTTTTTTTAGATTAAAAAATGTAGTACGCATTTTTTCTTGGTGATTTTTGATTTTTGTAGTTGATATTTGAAAACTCTTAGTTCAAAAGTTGCATAATTAAAAAATGTATAAAAATAGGATTAAACATTAGAATTTTTGAAGTTTTACAGGGATATAGGTACAGATAACTTAATTTTACCATGATATACAATAAATAAAATGTGAAATATTTCGTTTCTGCATTACTCCTGTAACAGCTTTGTGGCCGCAGTAGCCGAGTGGTATGGGTATCGGACCGTGGCTTGCTTTGTCACGGGTTCGAGCCCAGTACCACTAAAGACCCGCCGTGTAGGGCAGCGATGCACGTTAAATCTGTCGAGAGTTGAAACGTCCTCCCGTTGGTGTGGTGTGACAGTTAGGAGAGGGGGTGACAGCTCAGGTGTCGTCCACGTCCCTTGACCATGGTTCAAAATTACGTAGTCCGTCGCCACAAAAGCCCTCGTGTAGCTGAACAGTGCGACGTTAATATTCAATCAATCAACCTGTAACAGCTTTTGATGATTTATAGAGTAGACTCAATCTCTTTTATATGCTGCTTTTATTATTCTTTTTAGTATTATTATATTTTTAATAGTCTCAATTTTAAAAAAAAATTAATAGTCATTTTTTTTCTTTCAAACGTATATAATAATTTCCTTTAAGAAAAAATTATTATTTTTATTTCTTTACAAACAGAATTATTTACTTTACATATATTTCCTTAAATTTTCTTTCATATTTTATTTTTCTTCTATAAGAAACCTTTTGATATATTTTACCATCTCTCTTTCTTTCTCTCTGTTTCATCTAAAATAATTTAAGGCTTAAAGTAAAATATTTAAATCAAAGCAAGATTTTTTATCATTATTTAATTAGTACCAATTATTTTTTTAAAGTATCCAAACCAGTGGCACGCACAAAAGGGGAGGGGGTCCTCGGGTCCATCCCCCCAAAGCCCTTGATTTTTTTTTCGATTGATTATAATCTTGTGTAAATAGTACGTAAAATCTAATTAAGTATTTGTTAGTAATAATTAATTTTATTAATTAAGGTAGTTGACTAGCCTTAAATCATGAGTTTTTTTCAAAAATTGAAATTTTTTTTTAATGATTTTATTTTATAGGTCATCTTATTAGCTTAATAAAAATACCAAGTTTTTTATTTTCCCTTTGCTAGAACAAAAACTACAAGTGTATTAGTAAAAGCAAACGCTATAACTTTACACAAGATGTCAAACTTTAAAATGCGTTTTATTTGAAATGTATTTTTTTTCGAAAAGCTCAAACGGGGACAGTAATTACTCAAAAAGTTTTGAAAATAATTAACTGAAATTTTTTTTGTATGTTCTGTATAACAGTAGAAGAGTTTTGACCTTCAGATTTATCAATCACTGTTTTATTTCAAAATTTATAGTCCTTTATGTGAATATAATCACTGTTTTTTTTTAGCAATTTCATATAATTACTAACATTAAGTGCTCTATAGTCTTGGTAAAAATTGAAATATCTCTTATCTTGAAGGCCATTTCAAACATGAATAACAAAGTGACACATCGAAATTGAAAAATTGAGAATTTGCTCATAAAATTTGTTGTACAGAACGGACCCCGTTTACGTAATTTTTTGTACATTTTCACCAGTTTTTTCCCATTTTAATGACAATAATTTTTTTTTCTGTTTTCAATTTTAAAGATATTTTCCTTAAAATACACTAAATAAATCTAAAAATCACACAAAAAAAATCCCCATATCTCCATTTTTTCAAAAAAAAAGTAGTCACTAATATTTGGATACCTTAATGCTAATTATTCATTCAATAATTAATTTTTTAATGTTTTTTGTTCCCGAAAATCGACAAAATCGAAAGAATATGTTGGGCGATGTATTAGAGCATGTTATGAGAATAATGGACTCGATCCAGCCTTGAAAAATTCCTACGTGCGCTACTGTTCCAAACTCATTCTAACGAGTCTGAATCGCCAGACTCCACTGAAATGGACAACAGGATATGTTTGCCGCAACTATTCCTCCCTTAAGGATAAGTAGAGCCTTGGGAGATAGGTCAACTACACGAAATGCGGTGCGTGTTCCAGGAAGACGTTCCACGCATATCTAAGGTCAGGAATGCGTCTTTTCTTCTATGATTTCTTTCCTCGGTGGAGGGAAAAAGTTGGTACCCTGACAAAGGTTTGATACTTAAGTTTTCTTAAAACGTTTGAATGAGATTTTAATACAATATAAAGCCTTAACCTAAAATTGGGACGATGTGTGGAATAGGGATTCATAGTAAAATATAGAATAATCTGAAAGTGAAAACATTATTATTGTCATTATTACTAAATCTGTAAAATTTCCATTATAATTTTTTAAATATTTTTCTGATTAAAATTTTACAAGATTTAATAGCATGTATTACATTATTAATCAATGTCAGTTTGCATGTATTTAAGTTTAGCCCTTATAAAAAATTTGGATCTCAATGTTATGGTGTACAATTGTAGAATATGATATCAAACAGTATTATTCAGTTTTGAAATTGTGCACGATCTAGTACCTTAATTTATTCTACTCATGTCCAGTCATTAAAAATATTTAAATGAAATAAGAATAAAAACAAATACTTATTCTCCAAATTAACCTGCTAAATTCATAAGCGTATTTGAGTGAGTGAAAATTGTATTAAGTCGCACCAGAGTAGCGCACACAGGAATTTTTCTAGGGAGGAAGGTCCGGGGTAGAAAGTTCACTATTCTTGTATCGTGCTCTTTTTGATTTTGTCGATTTTCAAGAACAAAACACAGTAAAAAACTAATTATTGAATAAATAATTAGCATTATTTAATAAAATTAATCATTAATAACAAATACTTAATTAAAATTTTCGTACTATATACTTAAAACTGTAATCAATCGGAAAAAAATCAAGGGTTTTGGGGGGGTCCGAACCCCCAGGACCCCCTTGTGTGCGCCACTGAGTCGCACTTTAAAGCAACACAAGGGCTGTTAGCAAATGACCTCGTTCTTTTGAACCTCAATCAAGTGGTGATGACAACACCTGAGTGGGCACCCCCTTTTCCAAACTACCAGAACACGCCAACAAGAGGACTTATAAGCCTACTTGAATTACTTTTCTGATGTGAATATTAATTATTTTTCTTCCAACAAGCGGTTAAGTAGTGCTTTATTTTGACAACGGAAATGTTAGTAATTTACTGTTCGTACGCAGCCAGCTGTAGGAAAAGAATTGTCTACCGTTAAGTCCGGTGTATAACGAGCATCTATACTTTCAGGTGGCATTTTTCAATTTTTAAGTACATTCTCCGTATAACGCGCTTCACCCTTTTTACATAAGAACGCTGAAATGTACGTGTACAATGCTCTTATGTTTTGAAGTTATTTATTCGAGGGTATTATCCCAGACTTTTGAAAAAATAGAGTACTTGTAAAACTGTAACCCTTTAAGTCAGTGCTTTTCAAAGTTTCAATATTCGCGACCCAATATTCAATCATAATTTTCATCACGCCCCCATACAATAACAACGCATTGGATTCAATAATATAGGGTGTTTTTTTTAGATGTATAGAACTTTAAATTGTAATAAAACAACGATGACATGATTCGATTGACATGAATTTTTTTTATTCGAAAGATAATCTTGTGGCATTACATTTTAAATATGATTTTGGATAGGACTTCCACGGCTGGCTCGGATGTAGTCCAATCTGGACGTCCAATTTTCGATGACTTTTTCCAACATTTGTGGCCGTATATCGGCAATAACACGGCGAATGTTGTCTTCCAAATGGTCAAGCGTTTGTGGCTTATCCGCATAGACCAATGACTTTACATAGCCCCACAAAAAATAGTCTAGCGGTGTTAAATCACAAGATCTTGGAGGCCAATCCACAGGTCCAAAACGTGACATTAGGCGGTCACCAAACGTGTCTTTCAATAAATCGATTGTGGCACGAGCTGTGTGACATGTTGCGCCGTCTTGTTGGAACCACAGCTCCTGGACATCATGATTGTTCAATTCAGGAATGAAAAAGTTAGTAATCATGGCTCTATACCGATCACCATTGACTGTAACGTTGTGGCCTTCGTCGTTTTTGAAGAAGGATTCCACCAGCCCATAAAGCGCACCAAACAGTCAGTTTTTCTGGATGTAACGGTGTTTCGACATACACTTGTGGATTAGCTTCACTCCAAATGCGGCAGTTTTGTTTGTTGACGTAGCCATTCAACCAGAAGTGCGCTTCATCGCTAAACAAAATTCGCTTATGAAAATCGCGCGCGCGACCATTATTTTCGAAATAAAATTGCACAATTTGAAAGCGTTGTTCAGGCGTGAGTCTATTCACGATGAATTGCCAAACCAAACTGAGAATAAATCACTTGACAGCTGTTAAATCGGTCGCCATCTTGGAAAGTAATGCCAACTTAAACTTCTATACCTGGAAAAAAAAACACTCTGTACTATACTTTGCCACTAAAACTACGATACTTTATGTGCTACTGGCCTATAAAAATGACTCGCTCAACCAAATCGTTAATTTCCTCTGACGTATATATACGTCTTACAGAAAGAACGATCTTTTTTAAGCACTGTTATGCACAAAATTATACAGAAGGCTTTGGAATGCAATGATAGGACCTTGACAATATTTGCGAAGGATTTACTTATTTCAGATTATTTGCTTACTTATTACCCCCCCCCTTCCTTCAATACATAACATACGCGCGCCTACGTGCAAAACGGTGGGCACTAGTAAACGAATCGCGTAACTCTAAATCGGCAGTTAAGGAATTAATTATAAACTTACAAATTATCAAAACAAGTGTTAACTTCTGTATATAATTTTATATATGACAATCCCATGGGGGGTGACTGGTAATTATTAAACTTGTTATTAACTTAGTACTGCTAAATTAATTTTAAAATACATTGGGCAGCACTGATGCATTTATAAGTGTTATTATATCAGTATAAATGTGTGTTTTATTATCCCAGAATGTATTTTCTTTGTTTATTTTCCATAAATTAATAATTTTTTTATATAATCTTTTTGACTTCAACTTTCCAATATGCTCGCGACCCCCTCGTAGAATTGTCTCACCCCCCCCCCCGTAGGGAAGCGCGCCCCACAGTTTGAGAAACACTGCTTTAAGATCATTAGGTACGTCATTTCTTTTAAATAAACAGTATTACGATCTATGTAGAAGTCTAACTTTTTTTTTTGGAAGCTATCATTTTTATTACCCGGTGTATGAAGCGCACCCGTAAATTTCGATCTTACTTTTTGTGTTAAAAAGTGCGCGTAATACACTGGATTTTACAGAATTATGATTACAGAATATGGGATTTCTACATCAACTTCATTACAATGTTCGTTGGATGAAGGAAATTAAACAAGGTACTGACAGTGTTAGAACAATAATAAAGAGAAAGAATCTAAAACAGATAGAAAAAAATAGGCAAAAACAAAAAAAAATATACATTGGACCACAAAAGTGTTCGTAAACTTGCAATTTCCTATAAAATTTAATATTTTCGACTAATAAAAGTTAATATATTGGAATTGTATTTTTTTATGATATCTGCGACTTGTTCTTAATGGAATGGCACAATCAATTTTCTAAAAATACTATAACTATTTTTTTAAAAAAATTAAAATAATGAAAAAGCTACTAAAAAATTACGCCACAAAAGTCTTCGTACACTTACCAAAAATATCAACACAGCTTTAAATATTGTATTTCTTTCATTTAGTACTTAGTAGGATATCTTTTAGTGTCCCCAACAACTTTTATACGTCTTGGTACAGATTTAATCAGTTTTTAGTAATTTCTGCATCGATTTTCTTCCATTCTCCTGCGATTATTGTTTTTACTTTACATAATGTGTTTATATGTCATGTTTTCCTTTTCTTAAATCAAAATCTCACCAAATATGTTCTTCTAGGCTAAAGTGCTTGCGGTTGTGTTTTCAGAATTTTGGAGGCAGTTTTAGAGACACCAACGGTGTACATTGAGAGCAAGATGCTTGGCGTCATTATCCTGTTAAAAATGAAATCATTTCCAGTATCCAAATTTTGGGCGGATAATTTAAAATTTCTCTTTGAGATATTTAAATAGAGGGAGCTCATGATTCACAATACCATCAAAAAATACCAAATTATCTAATTCTGAGGCCGATTTACATCCCCACGCAAGAACACTTCCACCTCCATAGTTCATTGATCCAATATAATTCTTGGGATTAAGTTTCAGAAAATTTAAAATCGACAGCAAATTGATTGGGACGACAGAACATTCAATATTTTCGGTTTCGACGGGCATATAACTCTTGCAAATGAAAAAAAGGAAGAATTTAATCCTAAGAATTTATGTGGAACAGGAACACCTCCACCTCCATGCTACAGTATGGAGGTGGAGGTGTTCTTCCGTGGGGGTGTAAATCGGCCTCAGAATTAGGTAATTCAGTATTTTTTGATAGTTTTCTGAATCATGAGCTCTCTCTATTTAAATATTTTAAAGAGAAATTTTAAGTTATCCGCCCAAAATTTTGATACTGGAAATGACTTCATTTTTTAACAGGATAATGACGCGAAGCGCACTGCTTTCAATGTACGCCGTTGGTGTCTCTAGAACTGCCCTCAAAATTCTGAAAGCAACTCCTCAATCACTTTATTTAGCCCAGTAACCAACACGTTTAAAAGATGTTGTGGACACTAAAAAATATCCTATTTCCTAAATTAAGAAATATAATATTTAAAGCTATGTTGAGATTTTTGTTAAGTGTACGAAGACTTTTGTGGCATAATTTTTTAGTAGCTTTTTGTTTGTGTGTGTGTGATTATTAATTTTTTTTAAAAATAATTATTCTACTTTTAAAAAATTAATTATGTCATTCCATTAGGAATAAGTTGCAATAATAAAAAAAATTACAATTCCAATGAATTCATTTTTATTAGTTGAAAACATTGTATTTTATTGGAAATTGCAAGTGTAAGAACACTTTTGTGGTCCACTGTATATATAAATAGTTCTAAAAATATTTGGCACGCATTTGTTCCTCATATACTTAAGAGTATCTGTCCAAACTATTATATTTAAAACATAGATAGACACGTCTTTTGAAACTACAACATCCAAACAAGTCGTTTTTATTAAGTTTTTCTAGGTTTCTTTTATATGTTTGCCTCCGTGTTCCTTCAGCAACTTATTTCCGCCCAACTCTCAGTCCGCCTAACACTTGTGTGCCAATGTTTTTTAATTTTGAACTAAGGTTGGCATTTGTTCAAGGAAATTTTTAAAATACCGATAAGATACATCTGTCTACCTAACACTATGCTTTTGTTATTTTCAGATCTTAGCAAAGTAATAACACGGAATAGAATCATCGTTCCTCATTCTTATGAAATCTTAAGTAACTCAAATACTATATAATTATAATAAAAATGTAAAAAACCATTTTTTCTTTGTTTTTTTTTTTTTGTTGACACAACTCAATTATATCTTTAAAAAAACTCTAATTAGAATTCTGATAACTTAACTTCGTTTATATCTTTTAGTTTTACATAAATTGTTTGTTTCATTTCAGATGAAAATAGTTTCTAATAAAACATGTTTGGTACTAAAATAATTAATCCCCAATTTTAAACTAAAAAAAAATATGAAAGCCCATTACAAAAAGAATTTTAAATAAATGTAGAAACAAAATAATGTAGCAGAAAAATGAATAATTTCTTACAATTATAAAAACAGAGCACACAAATTAAGTCTTTGTTTTTAAACAAAGCGTATATTAAAATTAATGCAAAAACATCTAATGTATCGTTTGGTTGTTTTTAGAAGAGATTGATATTCTTGGATTGAAAGTGGACGTGTTGATCGTTTGGTGGTTTTTTCACCAACATTTTCACTTAACTTATTGTTAGATTCTTTTAGGAATATAGCATCGATATTACGGTCAGTTTTCATCTGTAGATAGAAATTTATAAAACTTAAAATATATATAAATTTGAATCTTCTCAAAATAAATAAACCTTGAAAATGAAACAAAAACAGAAATATCTGATAATGTTACAAACCACAAAATTTATTTCATGTTGTAAAAAAATTGTATTAAGATAACATTAAATTATCAAATCATTGATGAGAAAATGTTCTTTCGTATAAACACAAGCGCATTTATCAAATCTGTGATAAGGACAAGATTTACTTTCTGAAGTACTCATATGAACTCTAATGCTCCAAAAAAAATTTAAAAAGAAAGCAACAAAATTAGTAAATGTATTAACTTATATGCGTGGAATAATGAATTATTCCACGCATATTCCACTTGAATTTATTCTAGAAATTACCGAATGCTGGTATTGTAAATGTAATAGACAAAACTTACTTTTCAAGGTTTTCTAGAAATTTATGTATCTTAATAGTCATAAGATTTTTTTGATATACAGCTCAGATAAGTACAACTTGCCCCATTTGTTTTTAGAGAAAATTTATAGCATCATTTTTCGAATTTACGAAATGTTCATTTATTTTTGCAGATTTAATTTATTGAATTCCAGCAACTTCTTTGCGGTGATTCAATCTTTTGGCCCTTTTATTAAATTTGTAACTCTCAATGATAATCTAAACATTATCCATCTAAAAAGCTTTTACAAAAACGATAAATATTCTCAAACATAAATTTTGAGAGATACTAACATTAACTAGTAATGCTAAAACATCAACAATATGTATATGAAATATCATATTGTTATCATATTTGAAATATCATATGTATAGTTCATGTTGCATAATGAAAGCTTTTTTACTTATTTATCTCTCTGTATTCTTAAAACTACCGTAAAATCCGGCATATAACGCGCATTTTTAACGCAAAAAATAAGATCGAAATTTACGGGTGCGCATTATACGCAGGTATAAAAATGAGAGCTTCAAAAATAAAATTCGAGATGAGCATGAGAAAACTTTAGACTTCTACAAAGGTCGGAATACAGTTTATTCAAAAGAAATCTCATACATTACGAACTTTAAAAGGATTGTTTCTCTAGAAATTACTATGTTTTCAAAATCCTGTGGAATGCCTCGAATAAATGGCTTTAAAACATAAAAGCATTGTTAACGTGCATTGCAGGTTCCTTCGTAAAAAAGAGGTGCGCGTTATACGGCGAATATATCTTAAAATTATAAAAAATGCCGCTTGAAAGTATAGGTGCGCTTTTTATATATACGCCGGATTTTACGGTATCTTAATTTACTTGTAAGAACACCAAAAGATATTTCTCATCAATATCTATAATAAAAATTATTATTTGAGCTCGTATATGTCGTGATCGTTGTATATGACTGGTTGTGATAAAAGTTTCCTATTTGATCAGTATGTTCAGAGATATGAGACAAGTAGATTTTAACACATTTCCATTTTTTTTTCATCAAGGAATAAATTCAGCTATATTTCCCACGCTTCTTTTAGATTTCTTAACAGACTTGTCAATTATTGTTTTATTCAATTCCTACTACAATAGCTCACTCTCTATATATTTATTTATCTTGGTGGAATTTTTAATCGTTAATAAAATACATTTTAAAGCGCTCAATTGAGATGAAATTTTATATACATGATTATTTTGGATGACAATACGATAATTTAATCATAATTAATAAAAATTAACTGATTAAAACTAATTATTTAAAGAATTACAAGTACAGCCACGTTGGTATCATTTTTGGCGACCATTTTCGTGACTTGTTTCAAAACTTGAAAAGGTTTTTTTTTCCTCACGCTTTAAATCATTCAGTTGAACTGCAATTTTATACACACGATTGTTTTGGATGACAATACGATACTTTAATAATAATTAATAAAAATTAATTACCACTTAATGTTGTGATTCTGTCATATGTATATACATATTTATATTAATTGTAACTATTTAATAAAAAGTAGCTATAATAACATTTTTCTTTGTTGATCTAAGTAGGAAAAGACAAAAAACATTTATATGACTTGTTTTACTGTGTAAATAAAAAATAAATAAAAGTTTTAAAAACTGTACAGGTTTGCGTTTTTATTTTTAGAATTCGATTATTAAGTCTATAAACAGGAAAATAATCCGTGTATTTTTGCTGATACATTCGTTTCTATAAAACAGCAACAACAAAAAACCCCTATTTTTATCAAAATTCTGTGCTGATTACACACAGATAACACAACGTTTTGAAACATAAATAGCACACCTCTTTCAGTTATCCTATCCTCTTTTAGTTTATCCTTTCATGCATCAAGTCCAAAGGCAGAAGTCCAGTCAAACACACAGCCACATCTGGATATTTTTATCAATATTAAGTAAGCACTAAATATAAGATATCTAAAACAATTTTATCGTTCATTTAGGGGCACTACCCATCAAAATAACCACTTACAATCGGTTTACTTGTCACAACGTTTATATTTAACTACATCACATGGCCAGATAGAGTCCACCACGCGTTGTTTGTCTGTTTCCTCAACGTATCTCGTGCAAAAAAGCAACTTTTCTCCACAGCCCACGTGCAATTTATTGGTGGAGTTTTAGTATTAAATAACATAAAAATATACAAATCCTTGAGCTCCTGTTTTGTGTGATAAGCATGGGTGTGTACACAGAAAAGCCTTGTGTATCTCGATATCTAATTTTTGATATTAAAATCGATTTTTTTTGTAACGACCTAATGCCCGTCTCGAATTTTTGTGCGATCCCAATTCATGCAGTTACTCTTTTCATGCCTTTACTACACAATTATTTCTAATTTTTTTTTCTTTACTTCTGTTTAAAAAGCTGGGTTTTTAATTTTATTAAGAATAAATTTCTTAAAATACTTACTATTCAATGTAAACTTTAAAAAAAAACACATTTTAGTTATAATTTACTCTGATGACACGTTACAATTTCAAAACCAGAAAGGAAAACAAATAATAAAACCATTCATTATGTCTATACAACGTAATAAGAAGGAAACATGATTCAAGTTGGAGGTGGTAAATAGGGTTCAAAAGTAGCACTCACAACTACCATTTATGAGAGCTAAAATAGCTCTAATCTGGTTACCAGTAGCGCACACAGGAATTTTTCAAGGGGATGGGGGTGGGTCAAAAGTTCACCATTCTTGCATGATGCTCCTTTTCATTTTGTCGATTTTCGGGAACAAAACACAGTAAAAAACTGATTTTTGAATAAATAATTAGCATTAATTAATAAAATTAATCATTAATAACAAGTAATTAACTAAATTTTACGTACTATGTACTTAGAATTATAATCGATCGGGAAAAAATGTAGGGCTTTGTGGGGGCTGGACCCCCCTTTGTTACGCATCGAGTCGAACTCGACTTGAATGATAGATATGGTTAAGTCACGCCACACTGCTCGTTTCTGTCATCCAGTAGTAGTGTTGAAGGGTGAAAAATCTGGAGAACATGCTGGTCATATTATCAGTCAAATACTCCTTGAGAAAAGGTAGGTTAGAACACGAAAGGCAATTTGTGTGGACGAAACATTTATCGTCCTTTAAAGTTTACACATATTTTTAATTCTTACATCACCAAAATATATAGTACCCCTAAATCAAATTCTTCCTGAATTTTCTACTTCGGGATATTAGCATGGTTTATATTTTTTTACAATTATTTCCAAAACACAAAAAACGTGGAATTACGTTAATCATCTTATCGTTATCAGAAATTCGTGTTGCATATCAGGATGGAATATCCTCAGATTCATTTCGTTCATTCATCCAGTTGCATTTCTTCTAACTTACATTTCACATGTCATTAGGTTGACAATTAGGTTCACTAATGAACCAGTAATCAAGGATTTCTTTCCACAATGATGGATCTTCCCCTATTTCAAATTTAGCATTTGTTAAGAGTATACACGAGGCATATACGGGAACAAAGTACAATTTTGGAAAAACTAGAGTAAAAAATCTTTTTTTCGGAACAAAATGTATTTTTAGATGAAAGAGCCTGTTGAGAACCATTTTTCAACATAGTTGCCACCAATTGCTCAGACATTTGTCATATCGGGAAACTAATTTGCCCATACCCTCTTCACAGAAAGATGCTGCTAGTGAAGAATGCTCTTGCTGAACAGTGGTTTGTGGAAAGTAATCACAAACGTCCGTTTTCACAACGTTCCTCATTCACTTTTTCAAACCACAATTAAGAGAAGGACGCTCACTTCTTGTGCTTTGTCATGATCATTGGTGCGCCCATCATTGAATTGTCGAACCCACTTTCTCACCATTCCATCACTCATTACATTTCACCTTAAATGAACGATGAATTTCAATTGGCTTAACATACCTTGCCTACAAAAAACAATTATAGTACACATTTTTGGGCAATGGTCTTAAACATTTTGAATGCTCATTAACATGCGTAAAACAACACAATCCAGTTATAACGACGTCACTGGACTGATAATCAACCACAGACACGTGTGCGCAAGCGTTGAACTGCGGTACAATCGCTGAGGTTGAGGTAGAACGAAACACAGTACATAGTTCCCGGACATGCCTAATCCATGAGACAAAACAGCAGTAATGTTCTTATTACCTGGAACATGTCACCATGAATTACACCCTTGATTTCTTTAACACGACTGACAACAAACAGTGACACCAAATAAACAAAAAGTAGCCATGTTCTTTTATCTACCATAGTGCAACAGTGGAATTAAATCAGAGACAAATATATAAATATATCTGATTTATTAAGCAAAATTTGAAAAGTTCAAAATTCTTAAAGGGGTTCTTCTGTTCTCAGCGTGGACAGGTCTCGCTTGAGTTTTAAATTTTATCTCAAATGTAACAAACATCTCATTCACCCTTTGAATGAGTTCTACAAACCACACAAACAATTCATACAATGCTTTACCAGACATGATAAAGTATTGCAAAAAGCTTACTTTTCTTTCGCAAGTCAAATGTATTTCATTCAATGATTTTGAAGACATTGATTTGATGTAATTTTTTTAAATTAACGTTGCATTTTGAAGGAACTTTATTGGTTTCGAACCTCGTAATTTTGAGCTCCGGTCAAGTGACGAGGATAACACCTCATTTTCCAAGTTTCCACACCATGCCACGATCTGTGACCATATTAACAAAATATCTATCAATGATGTCTGGTAATTATATGTGCTAACTATTCATTCCCTTTTTGCAATCAGTGATTTAAGCTAAGCCACTCCTTTTCAATAGCTGAAACAGCTAACACCGGACGAATTTTTGATGTTTCATCAATCATTTTTGAAACACGTCTGTCACATCTGCCCTTCCCCTTCAGTTTTGTTTTATTTTCTGCAAAAAGAAAATTTTTTACAGGAAGTAGAAAGATATTTTAAATCTGTTAGCTCAAAGCAAAAATATGCTATTTAGTTTCATTTCTAATACGCCGAATAAGGAATGAATTAGTTATAGAAACAAGTAGAGTAAACGCTTTTTTCGCTGATATACAACGACTAGAAAGCTGCATCAAAAGCAGCGATATTTTTCTCTTTCCCGTGACCTTGGACTTTGACGGAAAACGTTTGCTAGTTGACAGTTCAGTTTTATTTCTTTGTAAAGGAAACTATTTTCAGTACTCTGCTCTATCTCATTTGGCTGTTTATCTCATATTATTCCAAAATGAAATACGAAACAAACTGAGCATTTTTAATTTAGTTTTTCAAACCACAAGATTTACTAATATAATCTGGATATAGACATGTAAAACAAATACATTTTTTTACTGTTGTTTTATATCATTTGAAGACATTATTCTTACGAAGAAGCAGGTTATTACCAGGATATTTTTATCACAAAAATAACATTTGTTTTAATTGCTAATCTTTATTTTACGAATCTGTCAATACAGAATTACTTATAAAATTACTACACGTGACTCGTCCTTTTGTTTTAGATTTCCTAAAAAATTCTGAATACCAGGAAATCCAATTCGAAAAAAGGGGGAGGGGACCATTTATTTTGTTTGAATTTCTTTACGTGAAGAGCTCATCAGACATTCTTAGTTTTTTTTAATTATTCATTTCACGTGTATGATGTTTTCTGTTTCATTCTTGGTCAATAGAATACTTTAAGGAAGGCAGCTTTCACCTGTTCACATCAAATAGTATTCATACTTCTAGTTTTTATTTTTCCTAAACTGGAAACTTACATTCTTGGTTATATACTCCATAATTTGAATAAATCCACTCCAACTCGACCAGTGGCTGCAGTGGCGTAACGTACACCCCGAAACACGGGAGGCGCAGGGTTCTAATGGGCCCAAAGCTTGACTGCCGCCAAATACCTACACTGCGTAAAATCCAACTGGGGCCCAAAACCTGACTTGGCAGAAGGTGGGAGGACAAATGTTCTCTTGTGACTTATTAATGGTCATAGTTAATGCCAAGCGAATTGGAAATTGCAAATATTTGAATGGGTAGGTGAGTCTGAAAGAATCATTGGGATATGTGGTACAAGTACAACTTCATCTTGAAGTTTGCCGCTCAAAATAGTGGCCTCAAGAATATTGCCCATGATTTTTTTATGAACAAACATGCGCCCTTTCATAATTTTGGCATAGTTTTAACTATTTGCGATATCGGACCGAAATTGTGAATGTAATCATTCTTGAATCTTCTTGAATCCACACAAAAAATATCACCCAAATCGGACAAGCCGTTTAGGAGGAGTTCAGTCACATACACACACCACAGAAGAATTATGTATGTAAAGATTATTTGAAAAGATATTAATTAAAAACGCTAAAAGGCATGATTCGTCTACATTTTTGTAACAATGAAGACTCGGTTCGGCAAGTTTGGCTGAAAATCGATTTTCGACGCCACCTTACGTAATTTTTACAACAATAATGCTGTTACTACAATCCAGGTGAATATTGAGTTGAATTTTTTAAATTAATATCTTTTTAACTGATTGCGATATAGGACCGAATTGTGAATCTAAACCATTCTCGAATCCACTGGAACAGACATAAAAATTTTCATCAAAATCGGTCCAGCCGTTTAGGAGTTTAGTCACATATACACTCACAGAAGAGTTTTATATATAAAGATATTATATAATTAATTTTTTAAATAAACACCTCTACAAAAGAGTAGAGGAGGGAAACACAAAATTACGCCTGTCTATTGTAGATAAGAGTAATTGCGAAATATTGAAACAGGAAACTAGCTTATTCTGAACAATATAAACTTAAAAGTAGAATGTAACTATGAAGGAATGCTTCCTGTGTAACTTTTTAACCCAGGAGCAGGCGCGCCTTCGAACCTAACGTTCATTGTCACGCGGGGGGAATGAGTCACAATTATTTTTATTGTACACGATAAAAATCGTAATTCCAGTGAATAATTTAACTAAGAGAAAGAAGTATACTTACCTACTTTTAAGGATTTTTCAATTTTTCTTTCATAATTTGAGGAAAAATATCAAACTGAACCAAAAAGTTTCAAATGTACATGACTGACACAAATCACAGACACTTTTCTCCAATATTACAGGACTGTTATTTGCAGGTAAAATTATCATTTGTTGTTCAAATTATTGTAGTTTTATTGTCCTTTGATGGTCGGCAAATAGCATGTTGAACTTTTTTTTGCCTGTGTCTTTTTGACAGGGTGAAGTGTTCTTGTGGTACACTTATGGATTAATATTTTTCTTGATGGAGTTCTTCAGGAAGCATTTGAAATTTTTCCTTTTAACTCAAACGTTTCATATTTATCGCTTTTTTCTCAAATTTACTTTCAGTACCATGATTAATATGCATTATTTCAGCAGGTTCTTCCCTTGCTTAAACATTTTCAACTTCCTTCAATAGAGATCGCGGGTGCCACACGTTGCTGTGACTCAGTCTTGTTAAACAGAAAGGACATATTTTCAGTATGTTAAATAATTTGCATAGCATGTATGATCTTTTATAAAAAAATGTATAAATATATATACGAAAAACTTTCCTAAACTGATATTTATAATTTGTTAACCAAATGCTTGAAGTTATTACAGCTTATTTTTGTCTTTATGTCATGTTATGAACCTAAATTTATTTACATTGTCTTTAAAGTGGCGACCTCAAGTTTGTAGATAAATTTTAAATGGCTCCACTTTGGATTCATTCAGGGAATTGGGTTAGTTTTACAATGCTTATGGATATTTTTATTAAATCAGAGGTGTGTTCACAAATGCACATTTATCCAAACAATGTCACTTGGAAATATGAATTGTATTTCCTGATGTTATATAGGAAATGTTTTGATTCCGCAGTAAATCCAGCAAGCAAAATTTGTAATGGCTCTGTTCTCTGAGTTGAGGCAGTTTAATTTTTTCAGTGGTACAAAACATTCCTTTGGTTTCTTCCATAAATTCCAAAACATTGCAATAAGGATACACTTCCATCATTGTGTAAATAAGAACATGCTGCCTGAAGCTAGAATCTTCCACTGGGTTGTACCGGAATGAAAGTTAACTGTTATTGTGTGATTGCTCACCACAAAATCATGTTTGACGCAGATGTGCTGTTTCTGGTTAACATCTTTCTGATGTTGTAAAACACGAATGATGTGCTCGCAAATGTGCATCCACAAATCTGGCTGCATGTTTCTCTGCTGCGCCCTCAGCCTGTGTTTGTGACATGCTTTGTCTGCTTTTCTCGTTTGCTGATATCCATTCTTTCTCAGTTTGATGTGCAATTACACTCATTGTAGTACTTTTGCCTTGCAAGTATGACAACCTAAGTTTGATTTCCCGCAAGGCATTATTTTTATCTAGTGAAGCCAATTAACTGCACTTAACCTTTAGAATTCGGCATTCGCTGAGGTAAAATTTCCCTTCCATTCGGCGCATTCGAATCCGAGCAGGAAATTTCTTTCCCCCTCGGGAAGGTCCTGCTTGACCATTTTCTCCCCTCCTGGTATTGTAAAAGGTTTGACACTTTACAAAGAAAGAGGGAAGGGTTGCTAAATTTTAGTCAGGGATCTTTCAGGAGTACGGAAAATCGCAATATTTGGCGCATTATTATATCAAAATAGATTTTTTTAAAATTCTAAATCCAAAATACCCATTTTGAATTGAACGGCCTGTAAATTTTCTAATGAATATTTTGTTGTTTTTTTTAAGTAAAATCTGAAATTAAAATAGATATTTTCTAAAGTTTGATGAATAGCATTTCAGAAGTACTATGAGAGTAGAACAAGATTTTTATTGTATTCATTGTTTTAGTATGAGAAAACTATTATAGAAAGTTTAAAAAAAAGGGTCTTTACAATATAATCATTTGTATGATAAAATGATTTAAAAGTTTTTAAAACTTTTTTCTGTAAAATATTTCTTTTGTTATGTAAAATATTTTCATGTTCCAAAACCAGTAAATAATCATTTAGCGTTAAATACTAAGATATCATTACAGTTGTGTCTTACGTAAATTATTTTAAAAGTTGACAATCATATATTACTAAAATATTTGTTCTAGTAAAACGTTAAAATATTATTTAAATACGCCGAATATTTAATTCATAGCTTCTATAATCAGAGCTTAATGACAACACCCTGTGAGAGTAGTATATTTCAATTATAAACTCGCAATAATATCGATGTTTGCATTTATATATATGTTTTGTAAAATAGGTAAGTAGGTAGTTATGTAATAAATCTGTTAAAAGTAAGTGTACACATGCTACCTTCGGTATAATTATTGCAGCTTATATATTCAAGTACAATAATGAAAATCATGTTATAAAAAGATCCACCCCATGTTTTCAAAATTATTCGACAGAATTTCTAACAGAAGAAAAACTTTAAGAAAATAAGCATAACATTATTATACTAAATGTTTTACTTCACTCTAAAAAAAAGCAGTTTACATATTTAATAACAATAATTAAAGCATGTAATAAAAAAACTCCTCAAATTTTCAAAAATATTCGATGAAATATGTAAAAACTTTAAGAACAACATGTAGGACATTTTTCTAAACATTTTAATTTTTGAATTAGCGCCCTTTTATTGCACGAAAAATAATAACAATAAATGTACTCCAAATATTTTGTGATTAATTAGATTTGAGTTTTTAATAACATCGCATTCTATAGCAATATAAAGGCTACTGGGGCTGTACTTCAGAAATCTGACCCTCTCACCAAACATTCACACCATACCAACATGGTGACTTCGAACCTCGACAGAGGGTTGCGGTAGCCTAGTGGTCCAGGCATCGGATCATGGCAGGCATGTCATGAGTTTGAGCCCAGTACCACGAAAGACCCGCCGTGTTGGGGCGCGATGCACGTTAAATCTGTTGAGAGCTCAAACGTCCTCCCGTTGGTGTGGTAGTTAGGAGAGGGGAATGCCAGCTCAGGTGTCGTCCTCGTTACTTGAGAATGGTTCAAAATTATGAGGTTCGTCTCCAAAAGCACTCGTGTACCTGAACAGTGCGACGTTAATCTTCACTCACTCGAACCTCGACAGAATTAACAACTGGTTTTATGAATGTTTAATCTTGAAAAAATGTATTAATTTGTTTTAATTTTATTTTACGGTACTTTTTTGTTTCTAAGAGAAATTTATATCTTAAATTGAAAGCTTTTGTAAGCATGTTTTTGAAATATCTGTTTGTGAAAGTGAGTTCTACTTTTTTGAAATTTTTGGCTCTTAAAAGAGCCTTTTTTTATTTTTCGTTTTATTTTTTTAAAAATGTATCAGTTTTAATATTTTGAACTCTGGTCTTTTATTTTTATTGGTTTATGTGTTAAGAAAGTTTTAAATAAATTGTGTGATAATCTTCGAAGCAGTTCTGGTCAATACAAAGAGCCACATTGCATGACTTACAGATTACAGTGGTTCTTTTTTTGTACATTTTTTTCGCGCAATAAGCGCACCTTCTTCTTTTCTTTTCGTCAAATGGCCAATGAGAAAATGTATTATCATTTGTCCTAACTTTTTTTGTTACTGAATGCTCTGCATTTTTATGATTTATTTTTCCTATTAGAGATGTAATTAAATTCATTCTAAATTCTTTTAAACTGAATTTTGACGAAGTTCGGCATGATTTAAACATTAGAAAAGCATTCAGAACAGCAATATCAATGAGGCTAAAGAATAATTTTTTGTCCATTTTCTAGTTCGTCTAGCAAAAGAGTAGGTGGATGACATGCGGTCTCCTAAATCAACATATCCCATATGCTTGTTGTAATCTGCCACAATTTTTGGCTTGGTAGTTGTTAATTTTTCTTTTTCGCATAGAGAAACGTCACCATCAAATTTTTTTTAAAATCTTTTTCGTTCTTCAATGATTAATTCGTTTCGGGGGCTGTGCATATTGGTCAGCATATATACTTGCCTCTTATCTTTCCAACACAATGCTGTCATTCCATTACAAAATTTCACGGCAACATCACCTTGTCTCATTTTACAAGGAGCCAGATCCTTTGGAAAATGTTTTCTATTAGATCCAACAGTTCCACAGGAGTTAATACTTCTTTCTTTTAAAAGGTCTCGAAAAGTTCCGGCGAGGAAAAGAAATTATCCATAAAGACTTTATGACCTTTTCCTTTTATACAATCTGTCATTGTATATACAACGTTATAGGAAGCAGATGTTGAAAGGTTTTCTTTTTATCTTTACCTAGATATACTCTCATATCATAAGTATAGCCAGTGGCATCTGCAATTTTATACATTTTCAAACCCCACTGTTTGCGTTTTTTGGAATGTATTGTTTGAATAACACTCTTCCTTTAAATTTAATGATAACTTCATCGAAAGATAAATTTTCTGTGGGATCATACACTTCTTTAAATATCCTGTTAAAAGAATCAAAAACTTTTCGTATTTTCCACAATCTGTCGTAAGTTGGAGAATCTCTGCTTTCTTTTAAACTATTATCAGAAAAGTGTAAGAATTTTAAAATCATTAGGAAACGATCTCGGGGCATCACTTCTCTGAAAATCGAGTTTCTATCAGATTATCAGTTGTCCAATAATCCTGTATGCTATCTTTTCGATGTGTCCCATCAATAAAATAAGGCCAAGAAATTTTAAAATCTCATTTTTATCGGTTGGTTTCCATGAAGATGCATGCTTTCTTTTATCAGATGATTCTCCATGAAGGTTAAGTAGATCAAATGCATATCTATTAGTTTCTTCAACCAGAACTGCTAAAATTTCGTCTGTTAACATCAGTTTAAAAAAATCGTTTTCAGTTTTGAAACTGATAGCATCAACTTTCAATCCAACTTTGCTAGAAAATGGCAATACATTTATCATTTCCCGAGCCTTCTACCTCTTTCCATGAGAATAAGCCATCAGCTTCCTCATCAAAATTAGCTGATACATCTAATTCAATCTCATTATTTTCCAAAATACTATTTTCAAATTCATCTTCAAATTCTGAATCACTATCATCAAAATTTTCTTCATCTAAATTTTTCATCAAATTCTCGATCTCGATTTGTGTAAGAAATTTTCGGGGCATTCTAAAAAATAGAAGGAACAGCAAGATAAAAAGAAAACTATGTTGCTCAGACAACGTATAATCATCGAATAAAGTATATATATATATATTTTAAAGTCGAAACTTGTTCCTAAATGTCGCCAATGATAAGGAATGCGCAAAATGTTGGCGAAAAATAACCCACCCAATTATGGACAATAGAAGCAAAGTCATAAAACGGGTCAGGGAAGATCGTAAAAGGATGTGCAGAAAAAAAGGGTGGGGGAAGAATTCTCTCTAAAGCCTTGGTACGACAGTCGTACCAGCGCCGATGCGAGTGACAAAAAATTTCTGGTACGACAGTTGTACCGCCGATGTTTAAAGGTTTTAAAAAGAAAAAAAAATCAAACAAAGCATATAAAATTTCTTAAAAACTTAATAGTACACTTAAAAAGAAAAGAAAATTAAAACAAAAACATAAAATTTCAAAACATTAAAAAAAATCAGGAACAAAAAGAAAAGGAAAAAATGCTAATGAAATATTTAAAACTTTAAACGTGCATCAATTGACACAGCTGAAATTCAACGCAATGAGAGGCTAAAGGTATTTTTAATCGAATACGTCAGGAAAATTCCAATATAAACACTGATTTTGCAGCAGAAAACTACGACAAAGTGTTGATAATGATGGAGTATTTTTGGAATTCACAATTCGATTAGCATTAGCAATTGTTATCAACAAAGTTAAGGGCCTATCTTTAAAACAGAGTGGCTTATATCTAGACACAGACAACATTTCACATGGACAATTATTTGTTATCTGTGTACTTAAATATTAGCATCACCGCAGCCAAATTACCGCCATGCAAATCGCAACATTTTCCCTCCATTTCTTTTTTCATAAAAAAAATGTTAGAATCTTTATTGTTTAGATATTAAGGTACGATACACATGGCACCAATTTTGTTACAGTGATGCTAATACATAATTACTGATGTGTGTTACAGAGCAGCAGTCACCAATTGGTGATGCGTGAAAAATTTTGGATGGTATGCAGAAAAATTGGGAAATTATTTATACTTTTATGAAGATTCAGTTTAAAAAAAGATGAACAACAAAATAACATATTACGGAATACGAATTATTCTTTACTAAAAGCTTTTAGTTACCGAAATAACTAAACAAAATTCCTGAGGTTAGTGATTTTTGATAACCTCAACCAATTTTTGGAAAATTGTAGGCAAAACACTTGTCTGTTGATTGTTGCTTTTCATGAAGCTTATTTTCAGTTCATAGAAGATTAAATAAAGACGTAAATATAGCTATAGTGCTCCACCACATAGAGGTCGATCCTATTAGTGAAACGCTAATTATAAAGTTATACATTAAGTGATTCATGAAGTGTTGAAAAATGGCAACTACTGCTATAAAGTAGGCACAGCAGACAATTTCTGTATATGTACAGACAATGAAGCAACACAAAATGTCTACTCAAAAGCATTGAAAAATTAACCCTTTGACCTCAAGAAGAGTCATTTTAAATTTGTTTTCAAACTTGGCACCTCTTCTATGGAGACAATGCAAATAATTTTAGATTCATAACATGACAAAAAACCATAATAACTTGGGAGTATTATGTTAACAAATAACAAATGAAATCTGTTTAGAAAAGTTTTGTTAATGTATATTTCCACATTTTTTTATAAAAAAAATCATACCTCAAGTGCAAGCAGTTACAGATATTAGAAATGTGTGCTTTCTTTTTAACCAGACTGAGCCACAGGAAAACGTGATTGGGTACAGCCAGCTATAAATAACTTAAATGATAAAAAGCGATCAAAAACCAATTATTAACAACAAATTATCATTTTGATAAAATCACCAAATAAAGTTGCAAACAAAGGTACTTGGGTACTGTCACAACTATATCAACCCCGATTTTGTTCGCATCATACACGGTGAATTGGCAATTAAGTGCTAATGTTGCCAATATGGTTGCAATAATACATAAATATCAAAACAAACACAAAATATATATCAGAAAATCTTAATTTTCCCATTTATATTTCACAGTAACACCTAATAAAATTTTGAAATTACACAAAATAGATATTTCGTGAGTCTAATGTTATTGCCCCAACTATTAAAAACTACAATAACTATTTCGTGGAAAAATTCACTACCAAGTGCAAAAAAGTATTATTATTGTGCACAAACAGGCATAGAATGTTCTTCCCTTATTGAATGCATATTGCAGTATTTGGCGATGTCTTTTGATTTTAGTTAAATGACTGACTAAAGAAAAAATATAAGTACCATAAAAAATTATATATTAATTTAATTTAGATTCATTGAGAAAGATAAAATACCGTAAAGTCCGGCATATAACGCACACCCATACTTTCAAGCTGCAATTTTTAAATTTTAGGTATACTCGCTATATAATGTGCACCCCTTTTTACGAAGAAACCTGAAATGTACAAATGCAATGCTGTTATGTTTAGAAGCGATTTATTCAAGGTGTTTATCTAAGCAATTGCAAAAATAGTATACTTTTAGAACTACCACCTTTTAAGTTCAATAAGAGAATGTCATGCCTTTTAAATAAATAGTATTTCGAAATATTTAGAAGTTTAACTTTTTATGCTCATTATTTTTTTAATTTTTAAAGCCCTCATTTTTATACCCAGCGTATAACTCACACCTGTAAATTTCGATCTTATTTTTTGTGTGTTCAAAGTGCGCGTTATAAGCCGGATTTTACGGTAGGTGGAAGATTTTAATCGGTATACTACTCGCTAAACACATACATAGTGTACAGAATTAAATTTAGTATTTTATATATAAAAATTATCCAAAGTAAATATTCTGTGCTTAAAAATAAATTGAAAAATGATATACAGTACGAACAGTAATTGACATAAAAAGAGCTGTACTATCTTTATCAACACGAAAGTAAAATTTGAAAAAATAATTACAATCTTATGACAACCTGCTTCCTCAACATGTATTTGAGCCCTCTGTCTGTTTTGCTCATTCACTGATGCTTACTCTAATTTGATCAGCATTTATCCCTCGCACTGCGTTTGCTGGCCAGTATGATGACCTAAGTTCGAGTTTCTGGAATACAATTTAATGTACTCAAGCCGATTGACTGCAGTTAAAGTGAAGGTTTAAACAAAAACATATGAAATTACAAAACAGCTCTGATTGGGCCTTGTATCCGAATTCCTTTGTGGCCCTTTTTCAGATATGAGCACCATTTAAGTGGAATTGTAATAACATTCGTTGGGGATCCTGCATCATTGATACAACGGTAGCTCTACGTCCCTGACAAAAACAAACCATAATAACTTCCAGTATTTTTTTTAACAAATTACTAATGGAATCTGTTTAAGGTAATAATCTTATAAAACAATGAAAAACAAAATAAGGTGCAATATTTTGATGACTCAAAATCAGAAAATCTTAGTTTTAACATTTGTATTTCAATACTAACATCAAATGAAAGGTACTTACGTATTATCGCAACCTATTAGAGATATTGTATAAAACGAAGCACGATTGCCAATTCCGCGCGTACAACATCTGTGAAAATGGAATGGCCAACTTTGCGAGTTATCATTAAAGTTGGCGATTGCTGCGATAATACGTAAGAATCAAATGAAGTTTAAAAAGTTGTCTAAAAAAGAAAAAAAAACATTCCTATTAAAAACTCCGTCGATTAATTTTGTCACATTAAAATATCTCCAAGTGGGAAAAAAATATTGTTTCCAAACATTGAATGTGTGTGTGTGTTATATCGCGGCATTTGGCTACGTCTGTTTATTTCAGGTAAATGGTTTACGGAAACTATTTGGTAGAAAAATAAGTAGCGTACAGAAGTCAATTATGTTAGTTTCATTTTTGCTTAATAAAGAGAAATAAATTTAGCTTAAAATTACAGAAAAAACACGATGTAGAATTTAATCAAAGTCGTAAACATCCCTCGATAATGCTATCCGACTGTTGCCAAACCTACAAAACAAAATTTGAGTTCTTGAAAGAATAATTTTTAAAAAAAGATTTATTCGAAAAATAATCCCAATTACGTACCAAAGGACAATAAATAGATAAATATGACAACGCATAAACATAACCATAGAAGAGTTATACAATAATTTGGAAAAATCTAAGCGTAAAGTTTAAATTTTCGCATTCAGAGCGAACCGTGACGTCGTATGACGTCATAACACCAAAATATCACTTAAAAATTAAATTTTAAAAAATTTAGAGAGAATTTCGAAATAAAAAGTACATAAGATCCTAACCGGAAATAAATGCAACGTTGTGTCAATATTTCAGATTAATCCATGCAGAATTTTTTGAGTTATGCGCGCATACACAAACCAACACAACATTTTTATATAGAGAGATATTCTGCTCATTTACATTTATAAACCATAATAAGTGGTACAACACAGCAATCAAAATCACTAAGTTTTTCACAGGGGGAAAATGTAGCATACTCATAGTACCTTAAAATTGTAAAAAAACTTTTACCACTCCCAAAAAAGAAGGAAATATGTGACAAATACATTTTAGTTCCCATGAAGACTGTCATATAGGAGGATACTGTCAAGGTCATAGCTAACAAATAAACAGCTTTCTCAAAATTAGCGTTTTCCTGAGCTTGCGGTGACTATACTCCACGCGCCCGCTCCCAGGTTGAAATTTGTAATAAGTATGGTAAGATTTTTCATGGAGCTTGAAGTTTATTTTCAAGTAACAGTTTATAGCAAAATGAAAATAATATTAACTAGGTAAAGTTCGCACCAATGTATAAATAACGGAAAAAATTTAAGGAAGTTCTCTGCTAGTTCGAAGTCTCTTTTAACTGAGTTACCATAATTATAATTGTGTTACAACCTTTTATATTTTAAATGTTGGAGAAATTTTCTCAAGTTTGGCTTGCTTGGTGGTTAGGATCCTATGGCGCCCCTGAGCTTGAGGATCCCGATGCACAGTACCACCTAGGATGCATAGCACCACCTTGGTAGCTATGCCACTGCTTCGGATTCCATGAGGTCATCTTCAAATAGTTTCCATTTGATCTTGATAATTCTCTATTATCAGGATGAAATCATTTATTTCATTGTGCCCGTTTTCGAGTCAAAGGTATTTATCCCCTGAGAAGCTTAAGACGTTCATCGGCAATAGAATAAAAATTATACAGAGACTAACACAGAACTGTCAATGGAATCATGTATCCTCTAATGAAACCCCGGCTGATCTAATATCACGTGGATTGAATGCTTCGGGCATCTCTTCTAAACAACTTTGGTGGCATGGCCCAGACTTTTTGAAGGAAGAACTTTAAGGAAATCCAATTGACTTTGAAAGGATAACTTCTGACAGTGACTACTTAAAGGAGCTTAAACCCACACAAATGTGCTTTTAACTTCTTGTAAATTCTCTCTTATAGATGATCTTTCAAAACGTTCTAATAACTATTCTAAATTATTGCATATTTTGAGTTACATTTTCAGGTTCCACCACAACTCTAGAAATCCTAGTGTAAAAAGGTCTGGTCAATCAGATTATGGTGAAGTGAATGAAGCAGAATTATGCCTCATTAAAAATCTTCAAGCCTCTGCCTTTCAAGAAGAAATCGAGTTTCTAGCTAAGGGTGGTTGTAATTCCAAAAAAAAGGTAAACTTTTCTCTTTAAATCCATTCCTAGATGGCAATCAAATTTTGAGGGATGGAGGACGTTTGCAGAACTCGGATTTAACTTATAGTCAGAAACATCCAGCTATACTCCAAGGGGATCATCTTCTCACCAAATTAATTATGATAAATATACACAATAGAAATTTTCATTTAGGCCCTCAAGCTTTGCTTTATTGTACAAGACAAAGATTTTGGCCACTTCGAGGCAGATCAATAGCGAGGAAAATTGTGCATGAATGCGCAGTTTGTTTCAAAAATAAACCTATTGCAGTAAACCAACTTATGGGATCTTTACCTCGAGAGAGAGTAAACCCCCTAGTTTTCCTTTCCTGCATACAAGAATTGATTATTGTGGACCCTTTTTCATAAGGTATAAACACTAGAGAAAGGGTACTTACCAAAAGATATATGTAGCCATTTTTGTTTGCTTAGCCTAAAGGCCGTCCATCTCAAAATTGTCTCGGATTTGACCACAGACGCCTTCCTTGCTACATTGAAGCGTTTTGTGGCTAGACGCGGGAAATGTGCTACTATATCATCAGATAATGCCAAAAACTTTGTTGGAGCTAATCGAGAATTAAAAAGATTACATAATCTCCTAAAATTTCTCGAAAAAAACTTTCTTCTGAAAGGATCCGTAATTGTATCTATTTTTTGTCGCGAATGCCATCCGCCGACTGAGCACCTCCGCCAATGTTTTGATGTAACCCTCCATTTCAGTTGTTGTTGTAGCTTCCAACTTGGAGCAGTGTGCGAATAGCACCATCTCGAAATAAACCAATTTACAGTCCAAAAGTCGCAACGTTTTAGTTAAAACACGAAGCAGCATTTGACAACGAACATTTGTAAATAAACAGGTGTTTTTGTGACATTTACACCCTTTTTTGAATTTGAATCCCCCTCACCTGCAACTTCCTCCATTACACAATTTTCATTTGCACGTATCTCTAAAGGATATACACGTTGCACTGGTCGCAGAATTGTTGCATGCTGTGTTTTAAGTTTGACAGTGCGAATTTTGCCGTCTCGACCAAGGATCAGCTCAATAATTTGAGCCATTGGCCAAGACAAACCTTTTTTATTGTCATCACCGATAAAAACTATTTCTCCCACTTAGGCTCATGCGATGATTTTTCATTAGATTTTTAAATTAGTTCACTTAAATACTCTCTTCTAAACCGTTGTCTCAAATCACTAAAACGTTTTTTTCGATATTTTATTCTTTTTGATAATTTTTAACTATCTAATTCTTCAATATCTGAAACACTGTAAGAGTAACTCTCTCCAAAAAACATTGCAGATGTGAGAGGAATCAATTCTCCAGGATCTTCTGATACATACGTTAAAGGTCTACAATTAATGATCGACTCACAGTCACATAATATTGTATTCAATTCTTCATAAGTTAACGTACATTTTTTTTTACCTATTGTACGTCGTAACAATTCTTTCACAATGCGGACCAGCCTAATTTACTTTCAACAGAGCTGTTAAGCCAGAATGCAAGGTGACTGCATTTCCTGTCAACAGTTTTCCCATAACATCGGCCCCCTTTTTAAAGATTTATTTATTTACGCTCCTTCACAAGAAGAATCAGTTAAATGTATCTTCTTTCCCTTAGCTCCTTCAGAATATTTTGATCGTTTATCTTAGGGACTAAACCACAAATCTTTCTTTCGGAAAGCACCTCGAAGTTGCACGTGTACATCTCCCGCAGTTCGCTAACCTCAACAGAAAACACAGCTGAAACGTCCTCCCGTTGGTGTGGTGTGGTAGTTAGGAGAGGGGGTGCCAGCTCAGGTGTCGTCCACGTCACTTGACCATGGTTCAAAATTACGTGGTCCGTCGCCAAAAGCCCTCGTGTAGCTGAACAGTGCGACGTTAATATTAACTCAACTCAACTCAACAGAAAACACCCGGTATGGTTTAGGGTCAGTTTGGTTCCCCCCCAAATAGCGCGTGGCATACGATTTCCGATCTAAGGGGTTGGACCACCGACTGATTTACGAGTCTTTTGCTTATGTAACTGTTCTGACTACCAGAGTCAGTAAGAGCTCGGACCCTTTTTTTCACCTCCTGTAATTTGACAACAACAGTAAAAGAGTTTGTAAAAACACCGCGTCGCTTCTGCCACAATTAGAGAGAGAATTCTCGGATCTAACATTTTCCTTTTCTAATTTAGAACACATTATTTCAAAATGAGAATTATTACATTGAGTACAATTTATATTGTTTTTTAAATCACAAAATTTACTTAAATGTCCAGCCTTTTTCAAACAGGTAAAACATGCACCTTTTTTTAACAATATTCTTTGTTTATCATTTAAGGACATTTTCTTCGCAGCAAAGCATTTCTCACTCGGGGATTTTTCTTATCACAACAAATACAAAGAGGTCGTTTACCTGAATCCAAGCTTACCAAGGCCGAGGTGGTTGCTAGCTCACTCTGTATTACACATTCAACGGGAGCATTATTCTTTCGGAAGTTATGTTGAGATCCAAATCCATTTCGGGCGAGTTGCACCATCTCCTTTCCTTGCCCCTCTTTGCGAAGAAAATTAATCAAATGTTCTAATGAGCGAGTGTTCAGTGTCGATTCATAGTTTCGGCTTCTTTCCCAGGCTAGTAGTGTTTCTTCGGGAAGGCAGCTTTCGACTAACGGGATCAGGAAATCGCCATACTCTTCTCTTGAGTTCTTCCCAAGCTCTCTAAATTACGTAGTTTTCCTTCTAATTTATCATACAGATATGTCAGGTCTTTCTTGGACCGTCCTTTTTCTGTATTTTTCAATACAAGTCCTAGAAGATCTCTCACATAAATTTGAACCAGCAAATCGTCGCGTCCAAACCGCTCTTTCAACTGCTCTATGGGTTTCGAATAGTTAGCCGCAGTCGCCGGAAAACTAAGGACCAATCTTTCAGCTTTAGAGTGAGGTTCAACAGATTGTCGTAAATACTGCATCTTGTCTTCCTTCGCAATTGAACTGTCATCATGCATTTTCTTGAACTGGCTCCAAAGGCAAGAAATTCTTTTGGGTCACCATTAAATTTTTTCAGTTCTATCTTTGGTAATTTGAATTTCCTTTTTTCAGCCCAGCATTTTCTTGTAATCTATTCTCAATTTTAAAACAGTTTTCCAGATATCCGTCTCGATACGTTTCAACTTCTTTGAAATCTTCAGAAAATAACTGTTCGCCGTTTTCCTCTTTCAGTAATTCCTCCGATAGCAGTAATTGGCATTTTCCCAATCTCTAGAACTTATCAGCTATTTGAGTTCTTAATACGGAGAATTCCTTTCTATCCACAATTTCTTTGTTCAATTCACTTTCATTTTTTTTAAAATTAAGGGTGAAGGCTTGCCTAAGGCATTTCCTCCTCGCTTTCAGATCACTCAGAGCCATTTCTAAAAAATTCAGGTAAATTCTAATAAATTTAGTTCAGTTCTTCTCCAAAGCACCCGTTCTGTCGTGAACCCCAAAAAGTTACGGTTGAGTGTAACATATATTTAAGTTCGAATTCAAAAGTGTCTGGACTGCATTTATCCGATGCTGGGTGCTGTTTGTTTTCTTAAAAAGAGTTCCAGAGAGGTCATTAAAAAATGCTTTATTCACACTGCAAAGCAGTAGAGCAATGACCTCACTCTCTGCCTGCTAAATTCAGAGTGCCCGAAAAAAGGGCATTACATCATAGGGGTGGAGGTGTGACGTCACTCCACTCTGGAGCCATTCGAAGTAGGGCTATTTTCACAACATGAGGGTCATAGGTAGGGCCTGGATTTGTGTTGGGCCTAGGGCCACAAGGCGTCTTAAGACGTCCCTGCGTACATCTTCTTTTTACTGAAAGATTAATCTACTGACTTGTGAAAAACTTCCATACAAAACAGTACCAACTTTTCTTACAGTATAAAAAAGGCAATGTTATTTTTAAAATTCCATCGAAATTTGTAAAGATTTCCTTTAACTCTTTCCAGTTAATTCATGAAATTATAAGAAGTTATTATAAAGGTAAAATAGGTTATTTTGAAAGGAATTAGTTGAAAATAATCTTATTTTACTGTTTGGCATTTTAACTATTTTGCTATTAAGATGCGTTAATAGGGAAAACTTTCAATAGGGAATTTCTTTCAGGGATTATTTTTCAAATTCTTCGTTCAGAGAAGATGTGTATCTGGCATCAGTAAATGAAGTTTATAAACATTTCCACGCCGACCTTGAAGTCCAAACATCACTAACGCTGTCTTGTTTACAGTTGTAGTTCTATGTATTTAAAAGCGACCGAGAAGAACTGAGGATTAAACGTTTCACACTTATAAAGGAATGTTTTAATTACCTTTTTTTTGTATTTTTGAGTGAAAACGACCTTTACATATGGCTTTCACGATGACTAAATTTTCTAAGTAAGTTACAGTTATTTTAACTCGATATTTTATAAAAAAGTATTAAGAGAATCCTTTTATAAATTTTTGAATCTCAAGTTTTTATAAAATTCTTTCATTTTTCGAAATTTTTTGTAACTTCTTGTCTAGGGTCATTTAAAGAGACTCATTTGAAAAATTTGTTTAATGTATTTATGAATATATTTCTACTGTGATTTATGTTATATTTAATTGCTTAAATCGCGATCATATTAAAAAACACTTTGGTACAGTGTTATGTTTTTTTGAAAAAATCTCTTTTGAATTATTAACGAGTGAATGCTCATCTATTTCTTGTTTCTAAATAAAAATATAGCTATTAATTAATTTAGAAAAGTTTAAGGAGAATTTTTTCATCGGATGCTCATCAAAATGCATTTTTAATTTTATATGTGTGATAACTAATTGATGATAGATAATAGTTGGAGTTTTTGGAAGGTGTTCATTTAGAATAAACTGTATTTCTCTTGATATTGATAGTAATTATTTTAAATCTATCAAGACATTTTATTGACAAGAGAAAGGTAAATTTGACAACAAAAAAATAAAAAATCTTTTAAGAATCGCTATTGGTATAATGTAGAAGTTTTAACATGAATCTGAGTTTACCCTTGTATTCCTAAATATACAAATGTGTAGAATTTGTTTTCATTTCATTTTTCGGATGTCATTTTTGCTTTCTAACATATTTTTATTTATAGTTTGAAATGCTGATTTAGGAATCAAATAACTAAATTTATAGTATAAAAATTAATTCAAGATCTGTAAGTTCATTGTTAAATTTTCTGATTTGTTTTGAATTTTTACTTTCATTAGATGTAATTAAATATATCAAAATCATTTTTAGTACTTTCAAATGAATGGTTTGTCATTTGCAAACTTTGAAGAATTTCAACAAATTTTGGCTATACTAGAAGTTGTTTAAATGGTTATTCTTGAAGTGACATATCAAATATATATATATTTTTTAAATTTTCGGATTGTCTCCTCATCAAGATGAAATAAGTTACCCTGTAAAATCTGTTCCAAGTAATTGCTTGTATGCAGCTTATATGAAATTACTCACTTGTCTCTTACATTGTTTTCCAGTTGTGCTAAGCAAAATAAAGTTAAATATTTTAGGAAATGAGTATTAAACTTTCAAAATACCTATATATTTTTATCTACTAAAAATAAACTTCAGAATTATTGATATGATTTTAAAAGACATCTTTAGTAAATATAACATCTGATTCAACTAAAAGGTTCTTGAATTAAGTTTCTTATAAACATTAACTTTTGATCATTCTCTTTCTTTCAGTATTTTTAAGTCAGGCTTACATTTGATGCAGACTAATCAGAAAGTATGTAGTCGTTTTGTTCAAAGTTCTGTTGGTGTCAAAGAAGATTTGTCCAACTTTGATCCTGTTCAAGTTAAGCTTTTAGATGAAATGTGTATTGCAGTTGACACGAATGATAAAGTAATAGGACCTCGAACAAAGAAAGAATGCCATTTGATGGAAAATATTAACAAAGGTAAAATTATACTTTGTAGCATCAACATTTTATTATTTTCTCTGAAAATAAATTAAGGAAAATAATGCATTTTTTTAAAATTAAAAGCTTTATTTGAATTTTTGTCAACTATTAAGATGGAAAAATCGTGGAATACTTATCAATTATCTTTAAGAATAAAATAAATATTAAATTCCTCCAATCTGTATAAATGCCTAATTAGATTAATTTATTGTAGTTAAACTGAAAGTATAAAAAAGTCTGTGCAAACCAATTATAAATGAAAACTTCTAAAACCATGGACAAATTATTCAAAATAAATATAAATGGTAATAATATGTATGCTGTTTTCAAAACAGAAATTGAAGAAACATGATCCAATACAACCAATATTAATTGATTTTTAATGTGTGTCTACACATGATGTGATATTCCATTGGTAATGTGCTCCGATATTGCATATTGATTGGTATATCAGTTTGGCTGGAATCGTTTCAACTTTCATGAACCACAGAATTCTACAAATATACCAGTAATACTTTTTTTTAATAATTATTAAAATTACATATTTTTTAATATTTTAATAATTAATTCAGAATTGGTTTTAAAACTTTTTTATTGGCTGGACTAAAGAAAATTAATTCTGTGAATTAAAAAAAGTACTAAAAATTATTCCAAAATTAACTTAGTTTTTACTATAATTTATGTATTAAAAATTTATAAAATTTATCAAGTAGCTTAGTAAATAGCTGATTTCTTTTTGCTACTCTTAGAAGTTTAGAAGTTTTTTTTTAAAAAAAAATATTTTTACATTAATTTATAATGATGTGTGAATATGTTGGTTATGCGAATAATGTAACATTAAGTGTAATTTTTTTTAAGCACTTTTTATTTTTGTATTTTTTTATCAGGTTTTGTTGTTGTTGGTTTTGTTTTTTATTTTATTGTATAAAATTATGGAACTTCTCTCAATAATGCTGTGAACCCCATGATTCAATTTTTTTTTGTTTTGTTTATTTAAACTAAAACTGGGCACACTTTAAATTTTGTTATTGCTTAGAATTCTATATATTTCTTTATTAATAATTTAGACAAATTTTTCATTTTTTAGAAATAATTGATGGTTTCTCATCATGTCACTTAAATAAAAATCTGTATTATTGTGTTATGTAACTGAGTGGCCATGGTAGCAGAATGGTCATGGTACCAAACTCTTGATCAATGTTGTTTCTGACTTGTTATGAGTTCGAGTCCAGGTTTTTCTGAAGACTCACTGGGTGAGGGGCTGATTCATGTTAAATCTGCCGAGGTGGAAACAAGTAGGTTACCAGCATGTGTCATCCTCAGCATTTGATCGTGATTCAAAATAATGAGGTCCATCACCTATAGCCTGCATGTTCAAAGTGCGAGAATTGATTTTTTGTTAATAATCAATCATATGATGTCACTGATATATTACAAAGTTCTTTTTAGCAATGCAAATAATTTCCACTGTGAAACTGCCAGAAGGGTTTACATATTAAAATAACCATTTTTAAATCTAAGTTATATGAATAAAGTGAATAAACTTTTGCAGATTAAAACATTAATGAATAAACATTTGCAGATATATAAAAATGAAAGTATACCATTGAGAAAATAAGATGCTTAATTATCAATATAATACCACTGATATGTTACAAAATTCTTTTTTGCGGTGTAAATTATTTTCATTGTGAAATTGTCAAAAGTTATCAAATTTTCAAGTATTTTAAATCTAAATTATGTGAATACAATATGATTAAAACTCAGTTGAACATAATGAAAAATAATATTTACCAATCTTTGAGTTTGTGTAATATAGAAAACATAAATTAAAAACATTCGCATATATTTAAAAATGAAAATATATATAATTGAGAATAAGAAACTGAATGAGAGAGAGAGACTGAGAGAGAGATATATTATTCTGCTTGCCCTGTAGTTTAAATGAAATATTAAAGTTAAGATACACATAAATGAAAATTAATTATTGTAATGCATTAAAAGTTAAAAAAATTAATATACAAAAGTGCAAAATGGCTGAAAGTTTCTAAAAAGTAAATAGTTTTGCTCGGGATGGTGGCGAGACTTAGCCGCACATAGTAAAAATATTCAAATAATTAATTCATAAATGAAAGTGTGGTAGATTGCATAATGCTACACACTGACAATTCAAGTGATTGTATTGAAATATCATTAGTGATCAAAAATGATATTTCTGGATACATTGAATTATCACATATTAAAATTGTCCCTAACTAAATCGAACAGAAGTTTATATTTAAAAATGCATTGATAAAAATAAAACTAAAATGTTTTTTGTAGTCATGATAGTACATTGCGGGAAATTCCATATACTTATAAAAAAATGCATTTCTTGAATAATTTTATTTTTTATCACAGTTGACAAAATTTATATTGTAAATGGCTCAAATGGAATCGAATGTTAATGATGTAAATGAATTCGCTAATAACCAAATCCAGATGCTTTTTTTTTCAGCACATTTAATCTCTTATGTTGAAATTAACTTAAATTTCTAATTTCCAAAAATTATGTTGGAGGGGGGGCTTTTAAGTAATGCAAATTTTTAAAACTGATCTCTCTGTATTTTTTTATTGAGTTTCTCAAACACTTGTAGATATAAAATTTTCTAATTAATACTTCTATATGCTTATACTAGTTTATAGATGCCTTCCTTCCACTACTACAAATGTAATTAAAAAAATTTAAAATATCTTAAGAAAGCATTTTTTAATATTTTATATTATTAGCGACAGTTACATAAGAAAGTTAATTATAGGATATGAAAACATATAAATTTAAAGTTTCATACTGTATTCGCTTAAGAAAATATTAAAGATTTTTTTGAATACCTTTATCAAGCAGTGCCTCAAAAGGGGGATCTATTTTGATTTACTACATTAATTAAAAATATAATTTATTATATTCAATAAATATTTGAGTAAATGATATCAATATGAAATATTTAAATATATGATTCCTAACTATATTTTTAAATATATTTGAACTTAATGTTCGATTCCAAATGAAATTTTTAACTCTGGCTGTTTAGAGCATACTCTGCTTAAATTTGCATTCAGGAAATCATATTTAGTAGTAACTAGCTATTGATAACTAATTATCAAATTCTAGTTATTAATATCATTTAACACTGATATCAATTTTCTCTAGCTGCAACAAGAATTCCAAAAATTATGAAGGGTATTCCCTCTTTTTTTTTATGCCTGTACTAGCTGTTCCTCCTTTTATGGAGAGGCAAGAAGTATGTGTTGCTCCAGATCTTGATACATTTTTTTAATTTTTAAAATATGCATTGCAGATTACTTATCAAGAATTAAATTTGGGAATTAAGTTATTATAATAATTCATAATTTTAGTGATTCGTGATTCATTAGCGAGATGATTATACTTTTTTAATTGAGCTTATTGTTTTGTAGATTTATGTGTGGATTCTTGCATATTATCGTCACTACTGTGAAAGTTGCGCCAAGCGAATCTCATTATGATATCAAAACAACAAAAAGATTCATACATGTTCTATTTAAAAAACAACAAACAGGAAGTTTTTAGAGGAAAATTGTGCGATTCGCGTGATGCAAATTTGTCTGCGGAGACATTTATTCATACTAAGTAATCTAAGGGTGTTATATGAGCACGGGCGTAGTTGCCGCCGTATCAATGATACGGCTCCCCAAGCTGCATGGACGCCACAACATGTGTAAGTAAAATAATCATGAAATATTAGGGAGCCCCCAAAAGGGCCCTCAAAGGAGTTTCGACGCAGGGCCCTCTCAGTACTAGCTACGCCAGTGGGTTTGACCTAATTGTTTTAACATTTTTTATTTGCATCGAAGCTTGTTGTTAAGAATTATATTTTAAACATTGCAGTGGAGTCACGTTTGTTTGGAAAATGTTACCATATTAGAACTAATTATGAAGGATTCAAAAGTATACTTCTATTGCTTTATACTACGTACATTTGTGATCGTTATAAAGCAATCACGCTAAAATAATCTTCGCACGTTTTTTAAACTATCAGTGACATAAATATGATTAAATATTATTTACATGCTGAATCACAAAAATATGGAATGTGTTATAGCTCTTTAAAAACAAAAGTATCGTAAACACATAAAATTTATTTTTAGAAGCTAAACTTTTATTGCCGTATACAAGTTTTTCAATAAGAAAACCACCTGCCCAGAAATTTCTTGTGTGATTTTTTAGGGAAAGTAAAGCTTTCACAATTATTAGTTTATTTTCTGTGGCGTTGAATTAACATTTTAAAAATGCTTAGATAATATTCTCTGAGAAATAAATCTCTTAATATTTTTAAACAATACACAGATTATGAAATGTTGAAACTTATAACTTTGGTGCATTGAATTAGATGAAAGAATTTAGTCGTAAATTAAATTTTATAATTAGGGCCTTTTTCTTAAAAAACTTTTAAATTTTATATTAAAGGTCTAAAAAGCCTTTCTTTTAAAAAAAATCAGTACATTTTTTTCTTCGCAATTTCACTTTCAATTATGTGCTTATAGTTCTAAGAATTTTAATATATTTCAGAACTTTCAAAGAAATTAAGTGAAGTATATAAATGTATAACTTTATCAAGAATTTTGCTTCTCAGACGTAGAATTATATTGTCTTGATCCGGTAAGCCGAACTGTGTGTGTGTGTGTGTGATGCATTTCCTTTAAATGTGCAGTGGTGCCTGACCTTCGTCTTGTCTCGCAGGAAATGTCATTCCCTCGTCATATGTTCAAATATAAATAATGGATTAACAACATATTTTTTAAAATTGTTTTTATGAATTGATTTTTTTCATATGTTCAGTGTCTCAATTGGCTAAGTAAGGAATCAACCACAGTAGGCATCGTAATTCAAATAATGTTGGGGGGAGGGGTTCACTCCTAGGATAGCCCATACCCTTGGCGCGAATTACTTTGTTTGGCGATAATTCCGCAATCTTGGTAACCCTACTTTTAAACACTACATATGGCAACCCTAACTATTTCTGGAATTTTCGTATTTTGGCGGCGGGCATTTCGAATTTCATTTTTTTGGGGGGTGGGGTGGATCCGGGCTGGAATGGTTGCGTGTGTGAAGGAATATATCTTAGAATTTTTTACTTTGTTGAATGCGAAAGGTTAGAAAGAATTGATTGAATAGTGTATGAAGGAAGGATTGATTGCTTAGAGTTATGAATGTCCTAAATGTAACGATCGGCATGATGTAACATGGTCGACAATAAAACGCTTTCTTCGAAATTGCACCAGCCACGCCTAAGGTATGTTCGACCATTACCTCGCAGAATAAAAATGGCGGCGCTCACACGATCGTTCACTTAGCGATGAGACCTTCAAGATTTTTTAAAAATCTGTTGTTGTTCTGTACCCTCCACTCAGAAAAGATCAGCAGTATGAATATAAGTGCTGTTTTTATATTTTTTTATCTTAAATGTTTAATTTCTGTATTGTTTATATACATATATTTTCATTACGCATCCACCTTATCTCTCTGTATTCACTTGCCGCCATCTCGTTCTGGCTTGGCGCTTTTTTCGTTTTGTCGCCAAGGGTGTGGGCTCTCCTAGGATTTACCGATGTTAACTATAACGTTAGTATGTACTCTACCAATCTCATTAAACAATTTTGCAATCTGATCTGGTTATAAGGCGCACATTGAGCGTGTTAACGGATCACAAAACGATAAACAAAATTATAAAAAAAGAGCTTAAAATATTCAATAGTACAACTATAACATTATTGTTGTAATGTATTCTCCAGAAACGATTGATCAAAACAGAGTAACTACTAAACTATTCCAAAAAAATTCTTTTCAACGAATGTTTTGTTTCAGTAGTATGACCGTGGCTGTAGAATGGTAATGGCCACGAATTCGTAACCGGTGAATCTTGAGTTCGAGTCCTGGTGCCACTAAAGACCTGCTGTGTAGAGTCGCTAATGCGCTTTAAAATCTGTCGTGGCTCAAAATCTGCAAATTGGAGTGATGTATAAGTTTGGTTACTAAGTTGCCAAAGTTGGGTAGTAACCAGCCTTAGATGATTCATGTTATATGATAGCTTTTAGCGGGAAAGCTGTGCACATTTACGAACATGTTTTTATTTATTTTTTAATTTTTAAATCACATAATGCTGTTGACCAGGGGTGTCAAACTCTTGGCCCGAAACGAACAGTTTTACGATCCGGCCAATATGTAGGCACACAGTAACATACAATAAAAAAATTTTTGAAATAGGATAGTTAGTAGTAGAGAAGAAATGTCAAGTGTCTCTCAAAGTTCATAAACATTTAATCTATCTTGTTCTTTTACATATGGTTATTAACAGTGGCGCACACAAGGGGAGGTCCGGACGCCCCCCAAAGCCTATAATTCTAAGTATATAGTACGTAAAATTTAATTAATTACTTGTTATGAATGATTAATTTTATTAATTAATGCTAATTATTTATTCAAAAATTAGTTTTTTGCTGTGTTTTGTTCCCGAAAATCGACAAAATCAAAAGGAGCATGATACAAGAATGGTGAACTTTGGACCGCGGATCCCGCCCCCCCTTGAAAAATTCCTGTCTGCGCTACTGGTTATTAATGATACATAATGGTTATAATGTATCATTCGAAGTAAACTTACGTTTCTATGAATAGTGATTTTTTTTTTGTTGATAAAGTTAAACCTTATTTGTTTGGCCTAAGTTAGCCTCTTTGAGTTTTGACATCCTTGGTGTAGACAAAAAGGAACAATCGACGACAACACACGAAATTCGAAATTTTTTCATTTGAAAAATTGTCGAGAATTTATTAAAATTTTGTATCTCAATTTTTCATTTGCAACGTTATTTAGTACCATTAAATTTCTCCTTGTTCAAGTTACATTACTATGCTAAGGAAAAAGTTTTTCTAAGAAATTTGCATTTCAATAGCTATATGGTAGCCGCGCTATTTGTCTTGCATTCGAATTGCGGGTTCGATCCCTTGTTTCACAAAATACCCACAGTGTAAAGAGGCTAATGCGCGTTAAACCCTATGGCGTGTGTGGAAGTGGGGTAATAATTTAGGGGTCGTTCTCGTCACTTGGGCGTGATTCAAAATTACGAGGTCTGTTGGTAATAACCTCGTATCGTTTCGCAGTGTATGGCGTTTGATAGTTTATTATACAGTTGATATAAAGGGTGTTTTTTTAGAGGTAAAGAACTTTAAATTGCAATAAAACAACGATGTATTATTCGATTGACATGAATTTTTTTTATGCGAAAGATAATCTTGTGGCATTACATTTTAAATATGATTTCTGGCATATGACTGCCACGGCTGGCTCGGATGTAGTCCAATCTGGACGTCCAATTTTCGATGACTTTTTCCAACATTTGTGGCCGTATATCGGCAATAACACGGCGAATGTTGTCTTCCAAATGGTCAAGCGTTTGTGGCTTATCCGCATAGACCAATGACTTTACAGAAAATAGTCTAGCGGTGTTAAATCACAAGATCTTGGAGGCCAATTCACAGGTCCAAAACGTGAAATTAGGCGGTCACCAAACATGTCTTTCAATAAATCGATTGTGGCGCGAGCTGTGTGACATGTTGCGCCGTCTTGTTGGAACCACAGCTCCTGGACATCATGATTGTTCAATTCAGGAATGAAAAAGTTAGTAATCATGGTTCTATACCGATCACCATTGACTGTAACGTTGTGGCCTTCATCGTTTTTGAAGAAGGATTCCACCAGCCCATAAAGCGCACCAAACAGTCAGTTTTTCTGGATGTAACGGTGTTTCGACATACACTTGGGGATTAGCTTCACTCCAAATGCGGCAGTTTTGTTTTTGTTGACGTAGCCATTCAACCAGAAGTGCGCTTCATCGCTAAACAAAATTCGCTTATGAAAATCGGGAACAACGGCAATCTCGTTTTGGACCCATTCGACGAATCTGCGCCTTGCTTGATCATATTTAAAATGTTATGCCACAAGAGATTATCTTTCGAATAAAAAAAAAATTCATGTCAATCGAATAATACATCGTTGTTTTATTGCAATTTAAAGTTCTATACCTCTAAAAAAAACACCCTATATAACGCATTGTATTCTATTTTTAACTGTAAACGATTTCCATCGTGAGACTGTCAGAAGTTATTAAATATTTTAAACACAATTTTAAATCTAAATTAAATGAATGCAATATGAGTGAAACAAAGGAAAAGGGAAAAAAATAATAAAAATAACGAAAAGTTGATCGTTGTTAAAATTACGAAATATGTCGTCAATAGTCCTCCGTATTGCTTCCCAACGTGACGTTAGTAAAAAGTCAAATCAGTCAATAAATATAACTGTCTTTTGCAATTAGTTTTTCATTATTTGCCAAATATTTATTTACCAAATTAACCTAATTTTAACTTTAATTCTTTAATTAAGCCGCTTGTATGTAAACATGAAAAAGAAAAACTAATATTTTCATTTTAAAAATTTAATTGCATAATTTTTATTAAATGAATATCATTATGGTTCGTATTATTGAATTTGGATTCTCATTATAATTCGTATTTTTTGTTGGTACCAGCTTTTTTACATTGTGGAAATGAAATAAATGTTTTGTTATTGCGATCATGTTGAAATAATTGGATAAAAAGAGTCGTTTTGTTTAATTGCATATTAATTTCCATAAACATTCAGTGTCATTATGAACACAAATTGCAATACGTAATTGTTGCTTTGTGAATCGCAGTTATAGTATGAAATTATCAGTCAAGTATCCCCTGTTATTCTTGTAACGTTTGTCCAGTAGAAACAGATAATGTATTTCATAAAATTATACGTATGTATTGGTTTCGTAATTGTATTGTGAAAGTTCTTTCTCTTTGAATATATTTTAATAATTACTTTTATTTCTCAATAATGTGTCTTAGCATTATTTGAGAAAATTTTCACTATATCTATTCTTTATATAAAATAAGGTCACCGAATCGTTCTAAATGATATCTGATATTATTTCAGAGATTTTTCATCATGTACTCGGAATTAAAAGCTTACAACCCGTACTATACAACTGTTTCTCCAGCTTTTTTACAGGTGATATATCAATTTCGCAAAAAAATCTTGCAATTCTCTTTGTAATCATCATGTACTGGTTATCTGAATTAGATGCAAATCTTAAAAGCAATTGTTTTTCTCGTTTACTCGGCTGTTTAAGGCTGTTTTGCCATACGTACGAGAACGTGAACTTGACGCGGAGCAGAAGAAAAAAATGTTTCAATTTTTATAAAAATTTGTGACATTGTTACTCATGCATTCGTTTATAATATAGCGTTTTTAAAATTTCAAAATATTTCATAAATAATTAGTTTTTCCTTTTAACATGCAAAGGAATAGCTCATTTAGCATTACGATATAGGAAAAAAATTGCGAAACGCATTTTATAATAGAAAAAAAATGTGTCAACTCGCATATAAATGAGTAGTATGATAAAATAAGTGATTCTCTACAGGATTATGAAGCCAGAATGTAATATTGTTTGAGTACTTTTATATCTGAAAAAATATTCCGAATTTGGTCTCTATTCTTTAACATTAGCCGAAGACAGCTTTAAGTTGTTGAATTTGCCTTTACACGTACTTCGTTGACACTTTCATGTGTAAAGTATTTTATTTAGAATTAGATCCTGTGAGTTAATAATGAATACTTTTGTAATTTGTTTCCTTTTTTAGTCTTTTGCTATCAAATTACATTTGGTTGTGATCACAACTGTATTTCTATTATGCATCATTTTTTTAAAAAAAAAATTGTAAAATAGTTGGACAAAATTGGAAGATAGCATAAACAATCCTGGTTCGTCTGGTATCTGGCCTTCCAGAACTCCTTGATGTAAAAATATAAACATATTCGTATCGAAAATAACACAACAAAAAATTGGAATGAAAAAGCAGTGTCTATATATTTTTCATTTTGGCAAGTAGGATGTCTGAATACAAAGTAAGAACGCAACGGATTTAGAAACTTATCTCGAGACTACAAATGTTTCCTAATTATTGTCATCACGAGGATCAGGTTCTGCAGGCAGATGTTTCTTCTTTTTTTAACCTTTTCATTTTCAGGGTTCTTTTTCGACTGGCTGGTGCGCCATCCCTAGCAATCAAAAACCAAAACCAAGTAACTTTTTCCACTACATTGGTAGTTTCAGAGATGATTTTTGAAGGTCAAAAATACAGGTACCTACCTCTTGGTAAAAGTTTGCTTCTTTATGGAAGCTTGTTTAGCAGCTTTTGTTTCCTCTTGCGCAATGTGAATTGGTTCCGCTCTTCATATTATTTGTTTACTGTACGACGTTTCCTTATTTGTTTTTTAATTTTTTTCTGATTTAATTATGTAGTATTTTTATCTCTTTATTTTTCCTTTTCTATGCGTATTTTATGATTAAATTCTTTTAGAATTATAATAAAATGATGATGCCGAAGATGTTGTTTATTAAAATAATTTGAGTGAATAATTTTTAAAAAATGACCGTTAACTTGTTTATAGTTGCATTTAATATTGTGCCCTGTTTTCAGAAAAACGATAATCGAATTTATTCTTTTTATATGGTAACAATATGACTATGTAGCACTCAAATTATAAAATAAGGGGATTTCCTTTTCAGCTTTTTTCACTCGAAGTAAATGGCGAGCTTCCATTTTTTTGGGGGGGGTGGGGGGTGGGGGGTGGAGTGGAGAAACGAATTAATTTTAGTGTTTAACTTTATCACTATAACAACATGTACACGTGTTATATATATCACTATAACAACATGTGGAAACATGTACTTTATCTTTCTTTCCTTTGCAATCAAAGAGATAGGTATCGAGTGAGTAATATCACACGCCTCGAAAATAGTACTGTTTTTAACATAAATCGTTCTTATTTTGTCTATTACATTTCACAAGAGCAAAATTCTGTCAAGTTCATAGGAACTTCATTCATAAATAACACAATTTGCATTTGTCATCCCCCCACTAATGAATATAAAACGCTATGTTTATTTAGTAGTAGTAAGTAAAAAGTATACATAAACAAAGCAAAGATTATACAGATATTCTTGTATTTTAGAAATTAATGAATTATTTGACAAAATGGTGCAGAATATATATTAATGCGAGCATAGTGTTGCATGTACTGTTAGCGATTGGAAAATTCAAAATTACTGTGGGTGGGTGGGAGCTTCGCAGACGTGATGAATATATTTGTATGAAATATTTGGGTTGCGAATTAAATAATTCATCAACTCGTGAAAAGTTTAAAACTAACCTTATACTGTTTCTTAAATGATAGCAAAGTAATTCTTATAATATTTTGAGGTGAAGTGTTATAATTGTAAAAATCTCAACAAAGGCTGAACTTTGAACTTTAATAAGAAATATGATTGTTTATGTTTATATTACAATCTCTGTAAATAGTAGCGACGAAGAACCGAGTCAAAGAGTTAAACGTATTTTAAATGTGAGGAGAGAGGCCGTTTCACGCTCCTTCACTGTAAGTACAATTATAACAGAACAATAAAATAAAAATTAAATAAAAAAAATGAAATAAGAAAGGGAGAGACTGAAAACTTCCACCTTCTCACAGCTAAGGAAATAAAAAGAGAAGAATAACTGAGATGTTATAATCACATGACAAATTGAAGGTAACTGGTAGTTATTTTTAGAAACTCCATAGATGTTTTAGGGAAAAAAAGGCTTAGTGCCAGACAGTAGCCAAGTAAAGCACGTGTAAGCTATTAAAATATTTTTTTCTGAAAAGAGAAAATAAATCTGTCAAAGCACACAGGGCTTAATATTTTTATCATGTCGCGTGCCGTTGGTATTTTTTTTTGTCGGGCCCGGTGGCTTAGATGTAGCATTCCCGCTTCGGTAAGCCTAAGTTTGCGGGTTCGACCTCGGCTGGAGTCGATGGATTTTCTGGATGCGAAAATGGTAGGCACGCATGTCATATGATTATGTGGCATGTAAAAGATCCCTTGCAGTGGTGTAACGTACACCCCCGCATTTCCCGTTTTGCGGGGGCAAAGCTTGACTAACACTAAGTACGTATTTGGGCTTTGGGCCCCAAACCTGAATTTGCCGGCGCCCCCTAATATTTGCCTTTGCGCCACTAATCCCTTGAGTATCAATTTGGCTCTGGTACTTTCGGAAAAATTAAATAGTGGCAATATTTAACATTCGACGAGATTTTGAATTTAATAAAATTCAATCGTCACAATTTGGTAGCGGTAGTCGCCATTAAATGGTTCCACCAATGAAATGGCTTTCATTCTTGGAGATTTGCCGTGTCCGCAAAGGCTTAGTTGCTAATATGCAGTGCAATGGAAGAAAAAAAGAATTTTTTTTTTTAAACGGGGAATGTGGAGCAGAATTGTCTTCTAGAAAAATAGTATTCGTAAGTAAGATTTAGTGGAGGAAAATGAATTAAACTAGAACTTAAATTAACATTAAACGAGACTGAGATTGATAATTCACGCTCACACATACATATGTATAATGAGGCGTTGTAGCCGAGTGATCTTGGTCGTGAACTCATGGGCAGCTTTGTCATTGGCACTGAAGATCTGCCTTGTAGAGAGCCTATTTATTGCACATTAAATCTACCGAGGCTTAAGTCTTTTATTGGTGAAGTGTAGTAGTTAGGACAAAAGGGTGTCAATTCCGTTAGTGTCGTCCATGTCACTTAACCGAGCTGAGGGAGTGAAAATTATATGACGTCACACTATACAGCTGCACCAGGGCTATTGGCAGAATGTCCAAAGGAACGAGCTCATCCGAAAAGGGTTTAGAGCTTCAAACCGATCCCTTGGGAAAATCTTTATTAGAAAAAAAAATTAAAGTTTGCATTTTAAACAGTAGAAGATAGTAAAATAACAAAATACGAATTTAAAAGGTAACTGCACGATATACATACGTGCGCGTGAACGTAATACAAATATACAAAGCAAATATAATAATAATAATAGCATAAGGAGTATAATAGATGAAAGAAAGAACAAACATATTCCAACTTTCTTACACATTCATAAAAAATAATAAAATTATCCAATACAAATGCACCACACAGACCCCCCAAAAAAAAAAAACGGAACAAAAATAATAAAAAAAATATTTTTTGAATCATATTTTCACTTGACGCCAACACTTCCTGTTGATATTTTTTTCTCTTAATTGGTTCTTCAGTTTTTAAAAAAAAGCACTGGAAGGAGGATTATTTTTTTCGAGACTCCTCGGTGGACCTTATAATTTTGAACCATGGTCAAGTGACGAGAACGACACCAGAGCTTGTATTCCCTTCTCGTAACTTCCATTTCTCGCCAACGGGAGGGCGTATGAGCCTCATCAGATTAAATGTGAAGCGGCTTCCGCTACACGGCGATTCTTCTGTGGCATTAGGCTTGAAGTGACACGCCAGTTACGAGTCCGTAACCTGGACCACCAGGCTACCTTGGCACCACTTGACTGAAGTAATTTTGCCGAGACCACTGAGATCACCGTTTATGCATCAAACATATTTTCATAAAGCTATAGGGAAAATGCAATGCTCACTTTATTATTCACTTTTTTCTTTTTAAAAAGCGAATTGACTGTGTAAGTAATTAATTTTAAATGAGAAAATATAAATACGCAAAAGAGGTAAATAAAATTCTGATAAATTATTAAATTTAAACTATTATTGTGATTTTACTTCTATAGATTTCTTTTTCAAGAAATAGGCATCAAATAATTTCACTTGGAATTACTTGCTCTTTATACATCAATGCATTTTCATTGAATTCAAAATAGTTTTTGTGTGTTTTATTAGAATAATGAATGTATCAAAATTACTGAAAATTTGTGTGATGAGTGCTTACCGTTCTATTTATTGTCAAGAGAATTTTAGTTAAAATATATACTGTTTAATTATAATAATTCTCATAATTTATAAAATTTTTGTGTAAGTTAAACAAAAAATATTTTATTGAAAAAAATAATTTTACTTACAGGATTATTACACAGAGCTTTCAGTGTTTTTCTTTTTAATACCAAAGGAGAACTTCTGCTGCAACAGAGATCTGATGCAAAAATAACATTTCCTGGTATGTGTTTAGTGTGTTGGAAGAGATAATAAATTTTTGCAAATGATTATTTAAATGCATTTAAATTATTTTTTACAAAAATGACAATTGTTTTTAACTACTGAAATTTGAATGAGTTTTTAGCGTATGTGTGTTTGTAACATATGTATGTATGTTTAACAATGAATTGTTTTCTGGTTTTCCAGTTTATTTGCAGAAATGTATTTTCTACTTACCGTAATTCCCCGAAAATAAGATATATTATTTCTCTGCATAAATCATATTAGAACTTATTTTCAGATGATGTCTTGCTTTTCTTGTGTGATTATTTACATGCCATTCATTTTTAAGTCATTTTAATTTTATGCTAAAAAATTTACATCTATTGAAATATTGCCATGTCGCCATCTTTTAAAGCATTATTATAACTCATTAGAGTTCATATTGTTAAAGGAAACCAGTCAAATATTCATTGTTCAGATGCTTTGAATTCTCGTGGTTGATTAAATTTGGTCCCATTCCTGGGGGAAATATTTGAATGTTGTAAACATTTTATTTTTCTTCCAGCACTTTATTCACCAATAATCTCTACAAAATCCTGATGTAATGGTTGCTAAGACCTGACCTACGCTTCTTAGTATTACCCTCATACATTTTATTTTTCTTCCAGCACTTTATTCATCAATAATCTCTACAAAATCCTGATGTAATGGTTGCTAAGACCTGACCTATGCTTCTTAGTATTACCCTCATACATTTTATTTTTCTTCCAGCACTTTATTCACCAATAATCTCTACAAAATCCTGATGTAATGGTTGCTAAGACTTGACCTACGCTTCTTAGTATTACCCTCATACATTTTATTTTTCTTCCAGCACTTTATTCACCAATAATCTCTACAAAATCCTGATGTAATGGTTGCTAAGACCTGACCTACGCTTCTTAGTATTACCCTCATCCACTTGTTAATTAAAACTACCATACCTTGATTACTGGTTTTGGAATGTTTGAAGATTATATTTCTTCGCTTTGGCAAACACTATAGGTTTTCATCCCTGGTGTCTTCTGTGACTTTTTTTACCTATACTCAACAGAATTAATTTCTTTCTATACTCATCTTATGGTGAGCAATATATCAATATTTCCTTTAAGTTTTTTATGCAATCAAGTGCAACTTCTCCACAACTCTTTGAATATTGATGATTCTTATCAGTTGCATCCATGTGTGTTAATTATAAATATAGTTGGATCAGAATTTAGCCTTGTCACTTTGTATCTTGCAGTACAATTTTTGGTCTTATTTTAAACGATTTGATAGTATTTTATGAGATTGAAATAATTTTTTAACAGGCTGTAAAATTATTTAACACTTACATCCAAATATATTTAGTATTATTTAAGAGTATTTTTAACTATGATTTTTTTAAAATTATATCTTATGGAAGCTTAGTATGAAATATTGATATTTCGTAAAAAAGAACAGCATTTATACGTAAAATTTAATTATGTTAAATTAAATCATGTTACCAATTTGCTCTGTTATTCTTGTCATTGAAACTTGAATAAAAGTTGAGAAATAATAACTTCTGATAATAAAATAATATTGATTTTTGAACATTTATTTTGTGAAAAGGAATTGAAAGAGCAAAAATTGAAAATTAAGAATTAATGTATGCTTTCAGAAAAAGATTTGTAACTTTTTAGTTATATTTTTTATAAATATGCACACAAAACAGTTTTCAAATGTATTACTTCAATGTAAAAAAATTGTATTTTATAATATATGAAGTAAAATAATTCATAGTATATTTCTGTTTATGAGCAATGCTTTTTGTTGTTTTTGATGATAGGGGTGATGTTTAAAATTTTTATCCATTCAACACTGGTTGCATGTGTGTTTGTAAAAATATTTAATTTAAAGGTGTTTGATATATTATATTTCAGAATATTATACCAATAATAAAATATAATAATATGATATATTGTATTTCAGGATATTACACCAATACATGCTGCAGTCATCCTTTATATATTGACTCTGAACTGGAAGAAATTAAAGCCCTTGGTGTTAAAAGAGCTGCTCAGAGGAGATTGAGTATCGAGCTTGGGATTGAACAAGATGCTGTAAGTATTATTTTTAAGATAAATATCACCACTAAAAATGTGAACATAAATTACTTGATGAGAAGATATAATAATTGAAGTCATGCTCACATTCTTTTTACTTTTTATATCAGAATCCTTAATTTGTATATGTATAGTTATATTATTTATTTAATTTGAAATTTTAAGCCATGAAAGTTTTTACAGTTGCTTATAATTTTTTTAAATGTTTTTTAAAAATGAAATTAAAAACAAATTATTATCGATTAGAATATATTTGTCATATGTAAAGTGAATATTTAAGATTTAGGGATTGCTCAGATGATTAACTATAAGGCTTTTCAGGAAACATGCTCAGTATGAGTGAATAATTACTAAAATTTTAATATTCATGACATTATTAACAGACTGTTATGAATTAAAGTTTTTAAATGGAAATTTTTTGAAATCTGTCTAAAATAAATTAAAAATAGTTTTTGGAGGTTGTGTTTCTGTATGCATCAAATGTTTTTGTAAAAAAAAAAAAGTATATATCTGAACAACTACGAGAAAGAACTTTCTTTAAAATATTTAAGTACACAAAATTTAGTGAAATAAATTTGCAGTCCTTCAATTAAGATTTTAAGAGAATCACTGTGCAAAAGGAGTTGCATAAAGTGTTGTTCAGTTTACATTTATGAATTTCTCTGTGGTGGAATACAAAGGCTTGGCATAAAAATCCTTACCTTGAAAATCTTGAAATACAAATACTTAGTGTATTAATCCTTTTGTGAGTAATTCACTTTTATCAGTGCTTGCCCAACCCTAAAAAGCCTTGCTGGTAGCAATTTTTTTTCAACCATCTTACATGGCTTAATATGATGCTGTTTGAATTTAATCTGTTGACACAAAATTTCTCCACAGATTTTTTTCATGAGGGAAAATAAGTCACCAGGAGCTATTTCTAATAGGATGGATGTGAAAGCATTTCAGTATAAGTTTTAATGATAAACTGTAGGACTGATGTACAAGTGCATTATTTTGTAGAAGACACCATTGTGTATTTTACTGCATCTAAGATTGCTTATGGCTGATGGATTCTTTGAAATATCATAAAATGCTTTAATAACACTCCATGCTGACTGTTCTGCCTTTTGGGAATAAATTCTGATTGGACAATTTCTTTGAAAATCAAAAAATATCCTCCATTTTGGTACTTTCCCTTTTTAACAGATTTTCATACTTTAAACAACATTTTACTCTACACCTACAATCTTGAAATCATAGAATTATGTACTTATATAGCATTTCTGAAACCTGTGGGAACCCCCCTGGGTTCCACCCTGGACACTAAGATTGAATTGAGGCAAAGAATTACCAGATGACAATTTTACAATAACAAATAATATTTATTCACTTGAATCAATTATCAATCATCTAAATACAAATGGGAATCAATATGTCTACGTCAATGGGATTGAATTTTACTATTAAATTAAATCACGAAATATGATACTAATCAACTATTAAACACAGTATCGAACTGGTTTACCGGAATAAGAGGACCGAGAGATATACACAATTTGTGAATTACTAGCAATCATTAACTTTCCACTAACTCTGTTATTTATTTACTCTTATTATTTGATAATTGAAGTTTAAATATCATCTGACTTTTACTACTCCACTCCTTTCCAGTCGGCTCAACTTTCCGAATGTAGATCGCTGCCTGATAATCAGCCAGAAACTAATCACACAATCAACTTGAATCTTCTTAGCGCTCCGTCTATCTATCTCTTGGCTGAATAGCCTTCTCCGCTAACCTACAACACTCTCCTTATATACTTTGATTCATTTGCATATCCGTTTCCTCCTTTTAGAGCTGGTTGGGAATATATGCGAATTTACAATCCCCAAAGACACCGAAGAGTATTAGTGATAAAGTGCCATATAGGTTTGCCACAAACCTCTTCTGATGATTTATCCTTCTATTGTCTTACGCTGATAATACAATAATCTTTTTTTAATGTTACTTTATTGTTCTCAAAGAATTCATGTTTCTTGCATCACACAACAAAGATGATTAACCTCAGAAGAAAATGGTTGGATGTGTAGTTCACTAAAGTAACACAGAAAAAACCATCCTGAACATGAAGGGAGTAGGGTTGATGATAGACTTTTCAAATATAATTTTAGTTACTTTTTTGTGATGGATAACTCAAGTTCCTGAATATTTGGATTCTACTTTGCATGTTCATAATTAGTAAAATTCATCTTTGAGATTTTCAAAATGTACTATCTAGTTGTAATTTTTTATTGAGAAATGTGTGTAATTATTTTTCAGAATGGAAATTTGTGGCTTGTTTTTATAATTTTATCAATGTTCATCCTTATTATTCTGATATTTTACTTGACAAAACTTAATTGTAATATTTTTGCAATATCAGGTTTCTGAAACCGTTTTTTCTATTAATATTTATTTTAAAGTGGAAATTATAATATTAAGAACTTGAAATTGTGCATGTAATTCAAGTTGATGCTTCTAAATGGTAACATTACAAAAACAATAAAGTTTTAAACTGGATAATCTATAATCTTTTGTTGTACATTTATTCCTATTATTCAGTAGAGTGTATAATCAGAAAGTATATGGTAAAAAAAAAAGAATTTTAAATAATAGTTTTCATGACAAAAGTTAAAATGATCAAATGTTAATATTTTTCATGCATGTTAAATTTCATTAGATAGTAGTGTGTTATTCACTGATACCAGTCTCTGTAGTACATTTTAAACTGTGTGCTATGCAAAATGCTTCATTTGTGTGTTATCAATGAAATAGAAGAAAAAAAATATAAATAATCAACAAAATTTGGTCATGCTTGAGTTTTCTTTCTCCTTTAGTATTTGTCAAATCCCATTATTGGAATTGCCTATATATTTACTACATTTTTAACAGTGACACTAAAGATTAACCCAACTAAAATGAAAACACAATAGATACAGTAAAATCTGGCGTATAACGCGCATCCATACTTTCAAGCTATAATTTTTAATTTTTAGGTACATTCGCCGCATAACACCCCTCCCCCTCTTTTTGACAAAGAAAGCTGAAATATATGTGCGCAATGCTTTTATCTTTTGAAGTCAATTGTTTTAGGTATTATTACAAGCTTTAAAATTCTAGTATACTTTTAGAACTACAACCCTTTAAGTTCAAAAGGAATGAATGCCATTTCTTTTAAATAAGCATTATTTCGATATATGTAGAAGTCTAATTTTTTTCTATGCTCATCTTTTACTATTTTTAAAGCTATCATTTTTATATATGGCGTATATATCGCACTCCCGTAAGTTTTGATCTTGTTTTTTGTGATAAAAGTGCACGTTATACGCCAGATTTTATGGTAATTGGTAAATCTTTGCAATATTTTTATAGAATTTATTGTAAAAGTAATTTACATACATTAAATTGAAGAAGCAACATATATATATATAGGCACATGGGTATATAAACAACAAAAGCAGCAACTACTGCACTATAGTTTAAATTTGGTTAATGATATAAATTTGTTCTATCAGCTGAAATATGACTTCAGCACATTTCCCAAGTAAATTTTGTGATAACTCAAGTTGATTGTGCAATAACCCAAAATTAAAATGAGATTAGTGTAATAATGTAAAATATATAAGTAATTCTGTGTTATATATGTAATTAGTTTGTGTGATTGAGTAAAACTGTTATTTGAAATTTAAATTATATTTATGGTACAGATACATATTTATATATTATATTTTCCTTAGAAATTTAATGTGTTTTTCCCCCCATCAGAAATATGTTTGTGTGTTTTCAGATTGCTGCTCCTGAATTCTTGTACATGACAAGAATTATCTATACTGCTCCTTCTGATGAAAAATGGGGAGAGAGGGAAATTGATTATGTGCTTTTTGTGCAGAAAGATGTAGAAATCAATCCAAATCCAAATGAAGTTAAAGAATGTGTTTATTTAACTCGAGAAAATCTGAGAGATTTCTTGGGTAAAAGTTTATTTTTAAAAAAATCTATTTATTTTAACAAATTTCAATAGTTTTATAAAGTATGATTTTTTTTAGTTCACATTTATGAATTAAAAGGGAAATATATCACCTGTGTAAATTTTATTGCTTTCATGTAAAAGTGAAAATTATTTTCTTAAATGTGACAAATTTAACTGTTCGACTTAAAATATTATATTACATAGAATATATTAGTTTTGAATGATTTTCCAATTACCTTGTAAATGGAATTGAGAGTTTTGCCTGTTGGAGAGATTTTATTTCATGTAGCAATCCTTTTATGAATTTGTTATTAATTCATTAAATACTCTTTGGAAACTTAATTTATCAAGTATGTGATACTTATTTTAAATACATTAAAAAAATTATAATCTTATTTAGTACCTTTTTAAATTATTTTCCAATTAAGAAGCTTACCACTAAAATTTATTGCTGAGGTAATTAAAATATTTGTGAAACTTTGTAGAAAAAAGTGAAATTGTGTTTTTCTTGTTGACCCTCCCCAACAAGTGAATCCCTCCCCTCCCCTACAATATTTCAGCTGATTAAAAATAAGTTCATCATTACATGTAGAATGTTTTTATTGAATGTGCTCATGTGTTTTCTTTTCTAAATAATGATTTCTTATTAAGTAGCTGAAGAATTTTTGTTTGTAATAAAAAAAGTGTACAATATCATGCAAATTTAGAAGAGTAGCTTGTTAACACATGTAAGAATTTAAATTCATAAAAAATATATAAGTTAATTAAACATACATTTCAGTTTTTTTCTTGTAAACAAACAAGAAAAAACTGAGAGCAATTTTGAATAGAATATGCTAAATTTTAACTAAAAATCACTGATTCATCTGTATTGTAATGTTTTTATTTTAAATCTTGGAAAATTGAATAAAAATATATTTGAGCACTTACATATATAAATTGCTGTAGAAATGCTAAAATGTTTCTTCTAGACATGTTAGTTAGTTTTCATTTTCCCTTTTTTTTATCCTGAAAATTATGCCTATAATTAAAGTTAAATTATTGAGCATAAATTAAAATTGAACTTTTTAATTGATATTTAAAAAAATTAATTTGAATTACTATAGAGATAATATAAGTCTCATGTTAAAAAGGAGGAAAGCAGCTTTCTTTGATTTAATGAGCTGGGATATTAGTAATCGATTTTTAAAAAAAAATACAGGAAAGTGTTACATAAGGGATTCAAAGGGGAGGATAAGAGAATTTTAAAATATTTTCCTCCTCCTCCAGTAAATAATTTTTCTATTGAAAGTGTTTCTTTAACCCTTTGCCTACTGCATTATGATTTACTGCCGTTTTTTTCATGCAACATTTTTTCCTTTGAATCACTGCATTCAAAATTAAGGGTTATACATTAACAAAATACTCAACTTTAGGAAATTTAATCCATTAGAGCTAATTAATTAATTATAGATATTCAACTTTAAAATTAATTATATACATTGTTCACTTAATATAAATAGTCAAATCATTTTCTAAGATTTTAATTAACAAACAAAGCAACAAAAAAAGAAACAGGCCTTACAGTAGTCTCATATAATGTGTAACATCTGACATGTTATCATGGTAAATATGCAATAGTAACTTAAATCTTGAAAAAAATGAATCAAGTATGATTGGAAATAATTTTCTATCTAATAATTATATCTTTAATGAAAATTTTATTTATTTAACATGAAGAGTTATTAATTTTTTTTAATCAAAAATATTTATTTTTGTTCAATTTGGGAAAGAGTGGATACAATAGACTTGAAAATGAACAAACAGGGCTTTCGGTGGCCATATACATTTTTCCGAATCAAATGGTTTAAAAAATTAAATATTTCCTACTTTTTGTTCTTTTACCATATACCGAAGAAGGAACCACTTTTTTAAAAACAAGCTATCACACACACACTCGTTTCCCATGATTTTGAGTGTGATTGAATTGAGGGAGATTAAATTGAGTTTTGAATTGAGTATGATTGGAAATAATTTTCTATCGAATAATTATATCTTTAATGAAAATTTTATTTAGGAATAATGCAATTTTTAATCAAAAGTATTTATTCTTGTTCAATTTGGGGAAGAATGGATACAATAGACATATGATAAGTAAAATATGACACATATACTTGTGATTTCAAAGTATTTAAAAACCGTTGAAAAACAGCATCAATAACAGTACCGCTGTTAGTTGTCGAAATATTTCGATTTGTATTCATTTCGAACTTAAGTTAATCAGTCAATAAAAGCTATGAGTGGCTCAACTTCTGGCAAACTGAAATCACCACTCAAAATCATGGGACGAGATTGATAGTTTGTTTTTAAAAGAGCAGAACCATCTTCGGTATATGGTAAAAGTACAAAATGCAGGAAATCTTTAATTTTTTTAACCGTTTGATTCAGAGAAATGTATTTGGTCACTGAAATCACTGTTTGTCCATTTTCAAATATGCATTCTGCCCCTTGTATATGTCTCCAATATCTTGACTAGCAATACCCAGTGCACTTGTTTGACGATAAATAATGTCCATGTGAGGAGTCACAACATATGAGTTTTTCTGTTTGCTATTGACAGCAACAGGAATTAACCTAAAAGTATGAAAAAGATATGCACTAAAATATTTATTCGAATAATTCAATATTACTTACTCGTATATTCTTAAGAATGTTGAACTTTTTAAGACACTTAACAGTAAATATAATTATTAATATAGTTTACACATATAAATTAATCTCAGATTTCTTACACTACGAGTCCGGAGACTTTGACAAGTCTCAGACTTGACAAGTCTCATAAGTTTATCCTAAATAAGAATTCGAATCTTTTGAAATGCTCACTTTAACAATATAAAAAACAACCACCTACTAGAGTTGGACCCTATGATAGGGTAGTGAAAAGACACAAACATGCGAGTTGGACCTTGAAACGGGGGTAGCGAAGAGACCCATCATGCACGCTCATTGGTCAGATCAAATGGCACATGCTTATGTCACTTCCTGTTACCCACATCTGTCCCTTTCGATGAAATCACTCCAACAAAATTCGGCAATCGAGAGGAAAGATGTTATGCATAAAAAAAAAAAATAAGGCATTTACCTTTTGAAATTAACTACTTTTTCGGAACAAAAATGACAATCTTTGCAATCCAATCAAAATGTCAGCTGTAAACGCTATTTCTGCTATAAAACTATTCTCCTTCCCTGGTGAAATACTCATCATAGAACCTGTGTTGTCATATATCTTGGAAGAGTGGATTTAAAAGAATATTCCTGCTAAGTATCGTCAGAGAATTCATAAAAATGGTTATTGTATGTAATTTTTAAGTGGGTGGTACTTATAAGTACCGTCGGTAGACAATGGGTTAAAATCCATATTATATGTAGTTAATAATTCTTTTCTCTTACAGATGGGGGACAGAAGAAAGGTTATAAAATCACCCCTTGGTTTAAGTTAATTTCTGAATCATTGCTGCCTAAGTATTGGGATAATTTGGACAAATTAAAGCCATTGCGTGATCATAAAACTATCCATGCCCTTAAATAATGCAAGTAAGTTTTCAAATGTTCAGTATGATTTCTTTTAAGATATTTTTTTTATTGTTGTTTATTTTAAATTTTAGTTTTTGTGAGCAGAACAATTTTTAAACAATGTTTTTAAATACTAGAAAATATTTTACAGCAAAGGTTTTATAAATAATAATATTGAATCCTTGTGCATATTATTTTGAAATGTAAGATATTAATGAACTTATATTTTATTGACCTTTTAAATAAAAATTTAAACAAAATTGTAAGGTAATTAATATGTTAAGGGGAATGTTTAAGGTTTTATCTGTGCTTCTTTTAGAAGTAAGAGGAAGAAAATACATGTAATTAAAAAAAAAAGTTGATGTTTTGTTTACTTTGGACTTTTTTGTATTTATATATTTACTATTACTATTTATACAATGGAGTGCCAAAAGTCTTGGGATGGCAATATACAACTATTTAGATTATAGCTATATGCAAGAAATGTATAAATGGGCAATAATACATTTGTCAAGATTTTCATTTTTATTAAAGTGATTTGTTTTAAAAGTTTTTTGATTTGTGTCTGGTCACACAACAGAAATTAAGATTTTAAGCATGGAATGCTATGAACATAGAATGCTTGTTGAATCTAGTTATGTTTAGCATTCCATTTCAAAAATTAACTGAGATTTCGACATTCTTTGATCCATAGTGGCCATTTATATTTCAGGCCTTGCCTTCCATAATGGACAACCATATATATTTAATGGTCAAATCTAACATTACCTGCAATAGAGTAGTCATTGTTAGCAAACAAGCTATATTTGCCATGAAATTTGGTCTAAATGGGATAGCAACAAAAGACTGACTCAAGAGCCTCTTTACTGACATGCCTTCAGCTGCAGCACCTCATCTTGGGTTCATGAACATATTGACTAGAGCAGTGCTCCGCAACCTTTTTATTGCTGCGGACCGGTCAACATTTGATAATTTTACTGTGGCCCGCTGAGGGTGGGACACATTAATTGTTTATATTTTAGATTGTTTTGATTTAACAATTTTAATTTAGTTACATTTAAATATGCCTTCAGAATAAAATGTAGTAACACCAAAAATTAATAAAAGTGATTTAACGTGGAATATAAAGTCATTTCCGTGGACAGTTGTGCAAATCCAAGAGAAATGCACCACTTCAAATAAAATGGCAGTAGTTTAATGTTCTTTAGGTGGCCCAGTACCGGTCTGTGGACCGGGGGTTGCGGATCACTGGACCAGAGGACTGGAAAAATGTTACTCGATCAAATGAGCCATGATTCAAGTTAATAAGAGATGATGATTTGGTTGACTTAGGCACAAAACCCCATGAAATGGTCAGCAAAGCACTTTGCAATTTTATAATGGTGTATCAACCATTTTCACATGCCGTGTACTGGATTCTTCAGATAAGCTGAGTCAACCTGTGACTGCAAATGGCTATTTCAGCTACTTGAAGACTATTTGTAGCTGCTCATATACTTAATGCATCCAAACAATGATGGAATTTTGTGGTATACATCATGTCTTTCGCTTAAAATCATTCAGGATTGGTTTGAGAAACATTTTGCAATCCCAGTAAATTGGTCACTTCATTGTATATTGAACTAATTGTTGTATGCCTTTTTATGTATCAAATATTGTATGTAGGATTTACATTTATAAAGTTCCAAAATTGTACATGCCTTAAGTTTTTTTTAAAAAAAATCTGTGTTTCCTCCTTTTTTCCCTTTTAAAATTTTAAAGGAAATAAAAATACCCTAATAAATTTGTATATGTAATTGCTTACTTTTGTATTTCATTAAATGTTTTAGAAATTTTTTGTGAAGAGTTCTATAGTTAAAATGAATTTTACAAATTATTTTTATAGAGAAATAAGAAAGTAATGGTATGCATTACTTAAATAAAATAAAGAAAAATATTCTTTGAATTTTGTATAATATAAATTTTTAACATATATCATGTAAATAGTTTTCTTCATACATCCACATTTGAGAAGCAATGTATTAAAAAAGCTTTATGTTCATAATTATGTTGAGGACAATATGAACAAGTATGCCTAGTAGAAAAAAAAATCATAAATTACTATTATTAGTAGACTTCTCAATTTTATGCTTTTATTTTATTTTTGTGTTTTTTTTTTTTCAATTTGTATTTTACATTTTATATGTATATATAATATAACTAGGTTTGCATTTTATAAATTAATGTGTAGCATTGTTAACTGATTGCATATTATCAAGTGTTAAACTTATTACTCTTTAAAAAGTTTTTTTTTTCACAATAGTACAGTTTTTTTTTTAAATTAGTTTACATATTTTTTTGGAAGAAATCTTAAATAAAATTATTGAACAATTGTGCTTTAATTTTGGCTTGTGAAAGTTTCTTAATTTTGAAGAATTGCAAATTTTGAAGAATTTGAATAAATTGCAAAATGAAGTTTGTAAGTTCCTTCTCATGCATTCTTCACTTGTCATAACATTATTTTTGTAGTTTTCTGGTAACTTATCAGAATCCTTGAAAGAGAAATGTTAAGCATTGTAAAACTGATTTCGTTTTTGTAATAAATCTAATTCATTATTTCTATACGATTATTCCAACCAAGTAATATTTTACTAACTTTATTTATAGTGAAGAAAGTGCACAAAGAAAGATGTGTTTCTTTCCACAATGTGTTGTCTTGTGTGCTTCATTGCTTATTCCTATCATATCTCTGAGAGATCTCGATATGTGTTGTTGCTCAAGTTCTTTACTAAAAGCAAAATTTTATGGGAAAATGTGGCATTTTTAGTTAAATGTATATTGTACTTTTTTATTAATCACTGGTAATGGCAGATTTTGTATATTTGTGATGTATTTCCATTGTAGATACTAACATTGAAATAAAATTTGTTTACATATTTTTTGTTCTCTTTAATTAAAATTTATTTCTTACATTGTTTTATTTTTAAGGAACCAGATTTTAAGATTCAGATTTATGCATAATTGTATAGTATAGTAGAGAGTCATACATAAATTAGCGTAAAATCCCCGGCATAATAAACGTGCACCTATACTTTCAAGCTGCATTTTTTAATTTTGAGGTACATTCACCTTATAATGGGCATACCCATTTTTACAAAGGAACCTGAAATGTACGTATGTAGTGCTCTTATGTTTTATGTCATTTATTTAAAGTATTATCCCAGGCTTTGAAGAAAATAGTATAATTCTATAATTACAACTCTTGAAGTTTCGGAGGCGTGACATTTCTTTAATATATATATATATATATATATATATATATATATATATATATATATATATATATATATAAACATAAACAGTATTTCATTATATGTAGAAGTCTTAATTATGCCTTTATGTTCATATCTTTATTTTTAAAACTCTTATTTTTTGCATTAAAAGTGCATGTTATACGCCGGATTTTACGGTATCTTTTATTTATACGATCTTCGTGATTTATGACCCAATACCCTTCCCACCTACAAGTCAGAAGCAAAACTGGTTGCAAGAATAATATATATTTTTTGTTCTACTTTTATTTAAAGGGTTTTTAAAATAATACATAAAATACAAAAGTTTAACCCCTGTTTATGTATTGTTGTACACAGTGGCATAACGGAGAACATTTGGGCCCCCCCTGCAAAGTCAGGTTTTGGGCCCCCACGTTGAATTTTACAAAGGATAGGCGCTTGCGTCAGTCAGGCTTTGGGCGCCTTTGGAACCATGGGTGCACGTTACGCCACTGGTTGTACATAATGTGAAAAATACAAGATACCTATTCTGTTGTGCATGTTATCATCCTACTAATGGGGTTATTTCTTATTTTTTGTGCAGATGGTCATAAATCACACAAATTGCTAGCTATATGCTACATTGAATCAAAATATTTAATACTTTTCATGCTATGCATTCCATATTTTTAGCAATTTTTCATAAAATTTATATCAACTTTGAAAGAACTTAAATTAATTCAATATATCTTATTTGCTTTTAGATATTTTTTTCTATAATTCCCCCTCCCACCTCCACTCAAAATTACTATAACCCCTCTTCTAATGGCTAATTAATAGTTGTTTGAATTTTTTTTCAAAATTTTTCAATGGAAAAGGCCATTAATAAGTTTTATAAAGATCTTAGTTTAAGAAAAATAAATCTGAAATGATTTGTGAAAATAATATGCATAGTTCTAAAATAATAGTCTCATCGAAAGAATGCGAATATATTTATTAGCATCAACTATACAAATTTTATCGACATCATTAACATACACTTTGAACACATTTTGACACTCAAAGCTGTACAAAAGATTTTTATATATTGATTTTGAGTGCAAGTTTGTAGTGAATACAAAAGTGTCTGTAACTTTCACAATTTGAAATGCTTTAGGACTGCAGACATATTTTCTTCAATGAAATCATTTTGAAATATCTTCCTGATTCTTATTTCACACTTTATAGAAATATCTTTTCATTCTGTTATTGTGCTGTTAATGTATTATTTGATCACTTTAAGTTTTGTCTTTGGTTTTTCAACTTTTATTAAAACTCCAGTTTGTGAAAAAATCTTAATTTTTTGCTATATTGTATTGAATAGTTACTTGTGAAGTATGTCAAATTATATATATAACTTTAAATTTTTATTTCTTTTCACTATTTATATATAATTTTTGTAACATTTTCAATTAAAATAGTTTTGCATAATATATGCTAGAATATTTAAAGCTAAAAAAATATTTCCATCCAAGAAGGCTATGATTTTTTTCTTTGTAACTATGAAAAAGTTTATGTATATATATATTCATATTATATTGATTATTTAGATACTTATAAAATTCTTATTTATAAAATATGAATATCAGTTAAACACAAAACAATTCAATTTTTATCTAATAAACAGATATAACGAAGCTTCTTGAAACAACTTTTGTACAGAAATTTGTATAATTTTGAACGTAAATTTTTTAAAATGTATTTTAATATTAAATATCTTAATATTATAAAATTGTCAATTTTAGAATTTATTTTGCTCTTATTTCAAAATGAAAGTCCATAATCTATTTTTATTATGAAGTTTTGAAACTGATTAGTAAGTAATGATGTAGTGATGCTTTTTATGCTGTTCAGGTCTTGTTGAGCAATATAGAATTATATAACAATTGAATGGGTTGTGCAGAAAGTTTGTACCAATTTTTAAGGACAAGAAATATGTAATTTTCAGAATTTAATTGTATAGGATAATTTTGTTTCATGATCTTTTATTATCTTTGCTAATGGAAGTGGTCAGCTAAGAACTTTTAAGGGCAATATTTTCATGTCGATGAAAGTGTTAGTTTTTGTTGCTGAAGGAATTGTTTAAGAATCATAATGAGTAAAAATATAAAAAAATAGTCTGTGGTGAATATGATTCACCACAGACAGGTCATTCAAGTCAGATCCTGGCCCAGCTTTGACTTTTGTCGAGTTAATGCATATCTTCGTTGCCACCTTTCTTTAAAAGACAAACATAAAATACATTCAATGAATTTTCTTTCCTTTCAAATTCAAAAACACCATTCGTGATAAATTGATATTTCCAAACAAAGTTTTTTTAATTAGATGCTGGAATATTACCTCTTTAGTGTATGTGTATATAAAATCAATTTTAAATAAACCATTCAAAATCTTTTTTTTTGTATACTCTGATTTGTTCCATTCCCCCTGCAGAAAATTGGCTCAAACTCTGGCATGAATTCAATTTATCATACAAATGACTTTTTTTATCCCTGTTATTTTGTAGCCTAGAGCTATGTCATAGCAATCAAACTCAAACTGCTGCACCTTTTGCTTTAGCTATAAAACATTTTCAATTTGGTTCAATTATTTGCTATATACACAAGCTCAGTTATACTTTGTGCACCACATATTTATGGCTGTTAGAAACAATTTAGGTGATTGTATGCGTGAAACTTCTACTACACAATGGTCTAGCTATGTTAGTCCTAACTTTAAACATTGCAAAACTATTCTGATTTAAAAAGACAAAAAAATTGTTTTATTAAAAGTTCGAAATAAAAAAAATCAACCTCAAAATTTTATGGCTGACAAATTTCTATTAAGTAGTACCTTTTGTACATGGATCTTTGTAATAAACTTTTATGTAAAATAAAATACTTCACAGATTAAATCTTTGAATTTATATGGGTTAGGCAGTATATCGATTTAACCTACTGCATTTATTTCATACATTAGAAACTTTTCTTTAAATATATATATTAATGACAATCGATTATATTTAAAACTCTTATGAAAAAGGTCATTAAATAAATATTATTAGAAATTAATTTTATGCTTTTCATTCATGACATTTTGAATTTTAAAAATTCTGAGGATTATGTTTAAAAATCTTTTTTTTTATAAGTTTCTTTAAGGAAAAAAATCACTTTCAATAGGATTAATTTATTTCTGTCACTGTGACTATTTTGAAAACCAAAAGATCCTAGTAAGAAAATCTCTCTAATTTAAATCAAATTAATTTAAAAGGAGCATTTTATTCCTCACATTTTTTTTTGGTACAATTGCTTCAAATATTTTAAGAGAATTGTAATTTCATTTCTTTCATACTGTTTTGAACATTGTTACTAATATTATAAACGTGAAAGTTTGTGTGGATGTTTGGTACTCTTTCACGCAAAAACAATGGATTTTAATGGAACTTTACAATAATATAGCTTATACATCAGATTAACACATAGGCTTTAATATTTTAAAGATATTGTGTGAAGTGTCCAAAATATAACGATAATTGTCAATTAAGTAGGAAAAAATTTGCCATCTGCAAAAAAGCCTGCAACAGCATATATCTTTTATGTATGAAGCAAATCTCTGCATTTTGTTTTGCCTATGCCAGGTGCCAGGAACTGCGAAAGCTTGAACAGGTGGAGTGTTAGGCTGATTACAATTTTAACATAAAATAAATACAACAAAAAGTAATATTAATGTATTACACTTCGAGATGTAAATTATTTATACTATTTTAAGCGTTCATTACACAAAATTTGTAACAATGTGTTACTTTGCTGAGCTAAGATCAGTTTAGGAAGGTGTTTTCAAAAATTGACCCACAAGAGAGTTACAGGGAGTTATAGGTAAAAAAAAAATCCTTTTTTTTATCAGCTATTAGATATACAGACTTAAAATTTAACAAACAGGGTTTTTTTCTTCAGTCTTTTTCTTTGGTTTAATTTGCAATTTACGTAAAATTAACTCATTAAAAACTTCTTTATCCTTCTATCTGTATTGTTTAATTTTTCAATTCACCCGTGTGAAGAACGGGTATAACAGCTAGTATTAAATAAAATGTTTAATATGTTCTCACTGTGCTTAAATTGAATCTGAAATTACAGGGAACTGAAGTTTATGAATATTTTGACAAAATATTCCTTTTATGAACAACAAAATATTTATTATAACATATATGTGCTAGTTCACTGCATTGCTTTTCTGTTTTAGATTTGAAAAGAAACTGTGCACCTGTTATTTGACTGTAAACGACAATTATTGTTTTACTTAAAATTTGGTCCCTATTTTTAATATTATTGAAACAATAAATAGGGAACATAGTTCAAAATAAATTACAAAGGAGTTCAGTAGTTGAAAATTGAATGGTTGTGTGAATTCAAATTTTATGACTTTCTATTCTGTTCTTCTTTTAAGACTTTCATGTATCTGATTAGAAAAAAGTTAAAACTGCAAATTGTTTGTTCTGTATAAAGCTCATTTTTCCTTTTGTTATGCATAAATTTAATTTTAAGTATAAATCCACCCTTATTTTCATTTAATATATATATTTTAGTATTGATCTGTTTTAAAAGCATTAGTACATTTTATATGAATTATTATTGGTATGCAATATGTCCCTCTCTAAATATATAGCTGAACGAAATTGTTAAAATCGCCCTAGTCTACATAAGAAATTCTTATTGCTACTTACACAACATAAATTTTAACGTCAAAGTATAATAATATGCGCAGATTATCTTGCCGAGCAGTGGCATCACCAGACATATCTACAAGGCATTCAATAACCATTTATGGATTCTAAAACTTCCTTAGAAAGTGACCACGTAAGGGACTACTTTTTCACTCGCCTATCAATACCTAAATTTCATATTTTCTTGGTCTTCCACTAATGTTTAGTCTTTTAGGTCATGAATTGAGACATGTAGATTACAAAAAGTCTAAGTTATGGAAAGAATATCAATGAAACTTTGTTGCAAATTAAATTTGGTCTTTGAAACATTTGTAATACATGGCTTTCAAATTAAAAGAAGACACATTACGTCAACAATGATTAATCTTACAATAATATATATATGTCTATTCAGCTAATATTAGTAGAATTTCTCGGTTCCTGGACTCTAAAATATACATGCCTCAATCATAAATTGGCCTGTAACTACAAATCTCTCATTCGTTATCTGTTACAACACATACATTTTTATAAACATGACTAGCTTTGATTTGACACACAAACTGAGTTAAATAATTCGTGTTCTCATCTTTTTTCAAGCAACAATAATAATACACTTGTTTGTGAATTCCCCCCCCATCAAAAAGTGTTTTTTTTTAAATGCATTAGGAAGAGAAACCATTAACTTCCGTTAAAATTATGCAATGGCACACACAATCAGCAACAGTTGGGCGCTTCTGCTCCTGATTTGTATCCATTTCACTCGTTCTCTGCAGGAGAATCTAATAATTGTCGATTCGCTGACTGTATCTTTGCCAAGAGATCTGTTTTCGTCGTTTCTAAGTGCCTCGCCAAGTTTTGTGTCGACTGGTTGTGATCCGGAAAAAAAGCGAACATACTTTGTTGTTTTTTGAGCAGTTTGTGTTTGGCAAGCTTGGGTTTGGGTTGCATGTTAAGTGGATCTGATGACCGAAGTATACCTCCGGACAATCGTCCCTTTGTTCCATCCCATACACTTCCAGCTGTAGAGAGAGACATTGGCTGACGTTTCATTGTCCAGGTTGGGCAGAAAATCATGTCTAGAAGAGCTTGATTTCAATACCCAAAAGAGCGAATCGAATGATTGTTCTCGCTTTAGATTTCCCATTTGCATGGCTCGTTTGGGAAATGCACCTGAAATAAAATACCTTCAGTGTTTATCATTTGTAAATTTTTAATTATTAATTCAGAAAAGATAACCATATTTTTTTTAAAATAAACAATATTAAAGATAGTGGCACGTGTGGAGAAACATTTTTCGTTCATTTAATTGGATTCAATAGGAAAAACACATAAACTCGATTCAATGACTCATACTGATGTAAAGTTCGATAAATGATTTGAGGCTTTGACTGTTAATTATTATAAACTATTATAGACGGTAGTGTTTTCTGCACTCACAAATAAGATAAACGGAATGATGGAAGTTTAATTCAAAATAAAGTGATAAATATATCGTTCCTTAAAAGTCCTGATGTTATAGAGTACTACAGAAGTTTAACAGGTACCTTACAATCGCCATTCAAATTTAAGTTGTTTTGACGATAGAAAGGAAAGATCTTTGATTATTTATCTACTGAAAGTCTCACAACACAATATAGCATAGCAAAAAAATAAAATGCTCGTACATTTTTTCAAGTATTTTTGACTAACATAAAAATTTATGGACTGTTTATTTATTTACTTCGCATTCAGAAGCAACTCGAAAGTTACTGACAACGGATATCGTAACTTCGAATGACGGTCTAATGTCTAAGACGACACCTGCTCTTTGACTAACTTGCGTAAGCACTGAGCATACAATTCAATGCACAAATTGTTAACTTTTACCGGTCAATGACTAACTACCTAGGGCTCCAGTGTCTTGCGATTGAGTGGTGGTGAGCAAAATAAGGGATTTCCTATGTTGAGGTATAACTTTCATGCGTACAGTGCCGGTTTTTTCCTGGATAAGCTGGACTAAAACAGAATTTCTGGTTATAAATTTCTACTCGCCAATGCCATGGGCGCCTGAAGATTTTCTGCCCCCAAGGTCCTAAATGAGCTTAAATAGGTACTGCATGCAAATGTGGTTCCCATCAATCCATGTGGACTGTACCAATACCTCGCGCAGGGATTCACGGATACTACAAGCACATATGCCACATGATATGCACTTAAACGAAAGGAAGATGTGTTGAATTACAGGATCATTCAATATTTCGGTTGGAGAAATGCTACCATTCGACGATGTTGGCAGGAACAGATGAACCAAAACCGTGCAGAGTGCCAAAAAGGTAGAGGCTGATCTAGAGAGCTATGACAGAACGCGAATATAGAGTGATCGTTCTTAACCTTTGATGCGTCCTTATCAACTATGTAACGTCTATTAGGCATTCGTCTTCATAGGCCACTTAGTGAACGAAGTCAGGTTACGAAGAGCCAATACTTTGACTGCCCCTCACCGTTGTACAGTGAAAGGTGCCTTTATAATGGTGCTGAACGCATTCTACATAGAATCTTCTGGACTGGAATAGAGTTGCTTTCAGCCATGACCCTTGCATCGAACTGAGTCCCGATATATAGAATGTCCAGGATTGGAGTAGCGTTGTTTTCAGCAGTGAGCCTTTATCTTTTCTTAATGATTTGAGCCTCGAAGACCAGCAAAGACATGTCTAAAGATGTTTAGGTGAGTAGTGCTGCTGTGTGCCATCTAACACATAGCTCCCTAACCAGGAGCGAAGTATGAGGTTCCACTTAATTTGATAGCCAAATCCCTTTCGTTGTCCTCCTGACACCCTCACACCATGGTGGTACGTCTATGAAAGACTACGACTTGTAGTGATGCGATTCTTTTCACAAAATAATGGATTTACCTGGCTGCACACAGCACATATATTCCTACTGCTTTTCTTCCTACTTCTCCAATACTTCCCTAGGTAGTGTGATCACCCATACTCTCGCCAAAAGAGCACGTTTTGGCTCTAATGAGCAAGAGTTTTTCCAGAATATTGCTTGGAATCTAACTCACCAATTGCTATACATAAAGCGAGGAATTTCCCAAAGGGATATATGCCAACTGAAAGCCCAGCTGGATAACAACTTGCATCAAAGCAGGGGAATATGATTTTCTTTTCCTCTTGCAATTGTGTTTCCTGAATAAAACATTGCATTTCTATGATGTTTTTCTATGATGATTAGTGATTCGGTTTCAATACACGTGCATTACATCGATTGAGTTTCTTCCCCCCACACATTTGGATAATTCTCTCTTACTGCGTCATTTTTTATGATATACACATAATTACTTACTTAATTTTATTTATCAAATGCCTACCATTCACCATGAAGTCATTAAACAATGAGCTCTCCAATACTTTTTTACAATACAATCTAAATTCTTAAGGGCAAAGCACGCCCCCAAATGAGCAGCGTCCACAATTTGATCAGAATGACCTAAAACACATAAATGTGAGACAGACAATATAAAACGAAATTATTACTTACATAATCAACTTTTTTTTCAGTAGCAACTCGAAATCATGTTGTTCTTACTAATGTCACCTGATCGGCAAAGGCCGGATCAAGGCTCACGTATTTTATCATGGCAAAGAGCTAAGTGATGTTTGTTGTTAGCCGTAGCTTTGAGCACCATACAGGTGACTGTACGATTTAGCTCCGTTCCACCCCAATGTTGAGGGAGAACACCCTGGAGGAGGGTCAGTTACCTTCCACCTCTCATGAACCTCACGAGAGGACTTGCAGCTCGACTTCTGTTTACAGTACCCCCATGCCGCGAAAAAACTATACATTTACAAACATCCATGTCTTCGGGATTCGAACCCAGGCCATACAACACGGCATTCAGCGTCGCTAACCACTATACCGGATGGGCGACTTCATTTTTTCTATAATGTTCAATATGGCTATCAATATCCGTTCATTGCACCACGTACTCGTTACTCCAAATCCCATTTCCTTAAGGATACGCGTAACGTGATTGAGAAATGCTAAGCTGAATGGTTAATTTGAATGCTGTTCCTGTTAAAAACTTAAGAGAACATTAGTTTAATGAAAATTATTTTAAATTGATTCATTTCGTAGGGATATTTTTTTTTTTTTTTTCATTTCTTAAGCTATCATTTTTAGTGGAAAGTATAACTGAAGAACACTCGGCAAAATATTGAAACTAAAATGGAATATAGGAAACATTGTACTAGGATTATTTTTTAGATAAACAAACAAATGGAAAAACGTGTATTGTTTACAAATACTAAACATCTTTTTAGATACAGAAAAAGGAATGGCTAAAGTTAATGAATTACTTTAAAAATTATACATGCTAAATAATTGTACATTTTGAAATGTACACAGCAATAAATATCAATTTCATAGCAAAAGTAAAAATTAAATTTTAACGTATAAATCTGAAAATGATGAGAATTTATTTTTTAATTTCCCACCTAAAAATAATCAGTTATTTAAAAAAGTTGAAATATTTACTCGAAACTATATAGTTTTATATTAAAAAGGCATATTTCATTTATTATACGAAGTATATAGAATCACTAAAATTTATTGCTGCGTGATTTTCGAGAGAAAAAAAAAACTATATACATTTGAGGAATTTGAGATATGTGCGATGCTGGGTTTGCAATCAGTTCGACCTTTGTGTTTACGATATAATGTTTTTATATCCCAGACAAAAATATTATTTTGCAATTTGTCTTGGAATTAATTCTTTAATTTCATTCTACCACGACTCACACAAACTTTTGATTATTTTTCAAAGGGATATTCTTGATTAAGTAAAGTTTTTAAGTATGAGTAGAAAGGAAAGGACGTGTTCTCTTTTTAGATAAAAAAAAATAATTTTCAAAATATATGAAGAATTCAGATAAACTTTTTTTAAGACATGTCATGATGTATTAAAATAGTCTGAAATATGAATGAATTAAAAAAGTTTTACTTTTCAATTTTATTAAGTAAGCTTCACATGTACGTACTGGAATTTTGGTTTTCTTCTTGGAAGTCCTATTTTTTGCTAATTTTAAGGAAACAATAATTTTGATTCATACCAATGAATTGAAAGCGTTAAAATAGAATTTTGTCACAATCTTCACTTTGATGAGGTATCAGCTTTTAGAAACTTTGAAAAATTAAAATTTGTCAAGGCAAAGAAAACAACTTTGACATAAGTTATGAAAAGTCTCCCGTTGTGCTCTTTGTAAGAACTTAATAATAGTGGCGCCATCTACTAAAATGTTTCCTAAGCAAAAATTGACCCCGTGATGCAAAAGAAGAGCGTGACTTATTAAAAGTAGATAGAAAAAACAAACAAGTAATTAAACAAAAGTTGAGTACCTGTTTTGGAAAAACGGTATCCTACAAAAATAAAAATTAACTGAAATAAAAAATTAAAGAATTTTTATTTGAAGTTATTACGTACAATGGTAAAATTTCGCAGTCACATGTTTGTTTCATGTAATTGTGCTAAAGATTAAAGGCGATGAATCACAAAATATCACAAAAAAGAAAACCGGACAATTTATTTGAAGATCGAAGTAATTCATATTAACTGTAGTGGGAATGGATATATTTGTATTTCTTGTCATTAAGGGAACATGGTAAAATTTGTAAGAAAAATCTTTGATTTGATGTTTTTTACAATTTTTGAGAGATTTTAGAAAATTAAACGATGAATAATTTAAGTTAAAAATATCTTATCAGAATTTTTGACCAATTTTTGTGAATTGAATCCTACTGCGTCTCCTTAAATAAAATAAATAGATTATTGTGTTATAAATGGCAAAACTTCTTTGTAATACCCTTCCACAAATCGATGTAATTTTGCTTTTCATGGAAAAGGTATCTTTTTGACGTTCAGATCAACTTTAATTTGTTATATCAAACATTTCTTACTTTCTTCACTAACGTAGTTTGTATGTAGTAGTGTTACCTCTCACTAGGAAAAGCTAAATTTTTCTATTATTGAAATTGCACTTTTACTTTTTTAATGTAAAGTTTTCAATTGAAGAGAGAATTTTATAAGACATCTAATCTGAAATTGCAAAACACAATCATATCAACGATAAACTACTGTAAATGTAAAATAATTTTTTTAGGTGAAGAAATAATTAAAATGTGTTTCAATGAAATAATGTAGAAGTAATGCTTTCCAGTTTTTATATAATTATTGTAATTAAATTTTCAGGAACACGTGATAATTTAATGTAAATTAATTAACTTCCGCTGCGATGAGCTTTAATTCATAACATTGGAAATTGAAATTTATTAGAAAATTACACAATTGTGAAGCAAAAGAATGTAGAAATTAGAATATTTTAAATAGAAAGTAATACAGAAATGCCCAATTTGTAAAATGAAGTAACATCTATTTTGTACTTAAAATATATAATATTTGAAGTTTAAAACTTTTATTAGAAAAAATTGTTTTCAGTACTACAATGACATTACGGCAAAAACACTTTAGCTAGTTTGTAAGAAATCAGAACCAAATAAAAGTGTTTTATATGAAGTAAGTTTTAGATCATACTCTATTACACAATATGGAACAAGTTCGAAATACGGACTTTTTTTGAAAAATCGCCAGTTTTCTTTTTGGCGACATTAGTTGCCAAGAAAAGCATAGGGTTGCAAAATTCCTCCTCCCCCTTCCGAAACGACACGAAACGCCGTACTTTGCCCCTAATAATGACAGAATTAAGTCAACTAATCAATAATTAAAAAGAAATATTAATAAATAATATGGAATAAGAAATAAGGTAATAATAATAAAAGAATTGAAATAAACCTAATAGTGAAAGAATATTCAACCTAATCAATAACTAAAAATAAACTTTAATAAATATAATTAATAAATAATATCACAAATATAATATTAAATAAATATTATAAATAAATCATAAATATTATTTCTAAATAAATCATATATATATATATATATATATATATATATATATATATATATATATATATATATATATATATAAATATTAAGAAATAATAGGAACTATAGGGCAGTGAGTTTTGTCCGGAAATATCTATGTCAAGCAGTTAGAGGAATCCAAAAAGAAAAGAAGAATGTTAGAGAGAATCCCATAGAAATTAAAATTTTTCTAGAAAGTTTTTTTTTTTTTTTTAATAACTGTTGCTCTCTCTCTGATTGGAAAATTCCCCATAAAACTATAAGACCACGGAACCCGACTGGAAAACAAGGGGAATCATGGTAGCCAGAATCTGGCGCAGAATCTCCCAATAAAGGCGCCAAAAAATTGCCAAAAAAAAGTCCGTATATCGAACTTATGCCCATAATATATAAAATATAATTGAGTACTGATTAGATAATGTATGCAACTTTTGTTTAAAATTCTTTGTCGCAAAAAATAATCTGGTTTTTAATTTAAAGTATTTTTTAAAAAAAGCTCACATAGATTTATTTTTTAAAGACTCTTATTATTATACAATTAAATTTGTGGGTTATTCTTATAAATATTTCCCCAAAAAAATAATGCGACAGCGGTCACCATTAAAAATAGCCACGGCTTTAATTTCTCAATAGCACAATAGATGGCGCTTATACACCAAATTCTTTCGAATTAACAAAAAGATTAGCGTTTGGTTTTTTGAGCAATTAATGCTTCATTAGATATGATGACGCTCTTTTTTTATTAACCTTCATGTACATAATCACATTATTCATTAATGAGAATCAAAATAAAACTTTCGATCGATTAAAAAAAGTTTTTCACGTAATTTGTCAGTCTACGTGGGATGAATACGATATTTATATGGCTTAAAAAAGTTATTTAATGAAACTTAATTTGGCTGCAAAAATTATTTAATATATACTCAACCATATTAAAGGCACGTGAGTTGTACTTGATACTTAGCATTTTATTTTATTGATATTTTGTTTTAATTTGTAAGCAATTCACTTGAAAAATTATGTGAATAGAAGACTGGGTAGAATGGGAATAAAAATTATAAATAAATTTAAGTACATTGAATAATTCTATCTAGTGTTATAATAAAAAATGATAAAAAATGTAATGTTTTAAATGAAACTAGATTTATGATTTTCTTACTGAATCGATTTTATCCCGAGATATAACTACAGTGAAAATCGTTTATTACGAAAATGAGGGGACTGAAATATTTTTCCGTAAAAAAAAATTTCGTGTTACAGGATATTACCAAAAAAAGCATATATTCAACAAAATTAAGTTTATTAGAGTACATTTTATTCACATAGATATGTATACATGCATGTATTTAATAAGAACCAATGAAACAAAAACACGAACAGGAAATTAATGAAACTTATACAAAATTTAAAGTCTTTTGAAAAGCAAAACAATTATTGAGTTTTTGAAAAATAATCTGGTATTTTCTTTGCGTTGTCTTTTTCAGCATCAAATTGTCAACAAATTTTTCGATGTTGTTCATTTTAATACTAATTTCACCATTAGAATATGCGTCTAAATAATTGAGCATACTTTTCATGATATTCCTCATTTCGGATGACGTGGTAACAAAAGTTGCATTATTCACTTCATTTTCATCGTCGGAATCCGTATCAATGATATTTCTTGGGCTTTGAACAAACCCTACAATGACTTAGTCTGCCCTAATCGGGACTGTACGCACATTATCATCTTCTACAGCAACGAATTCTTCTGATGATAGAGTAAGATAGTCAAATAATACAAAAAAAAAAAAAAAAAAAAAAAGGGTAAAGTGAAGGGACCTTTCTTTTACTTCACACCACTCTTAAATCACTGGTGTTTTCCGTATTTTGTTCATCCTCAGAAAGGAAATGTTTTCGTGTTAAGCGTTTTTGCTTTCGTGTTAAGACTACACGGTACCCTTTTCAAAAAAAAATTTTGGAGACAGTTACAGTAAAAATTATTGATGTTTTATATTTAGATTATATTATTAAGCTGATTCTGTAAGTAAAAAGTCAGTTTGACCAGCCATTATTTTACAATTTTAAAAAAATTAGGAATTTTTGAAGTTTATTCAAATTTTTATAAAATACTCAATTTTTTTAAACTTTTTTAGTAATTTTAAGTTATTTATGATTATTAGATTATTATAAACAATATTTAATGTGGATTGGAAAATCTATTCCCTTGTTGATTTTTAATAATTATTTTTCTAGAAAAACCTGGAAAAAACACGAAAATTTTTAAAATATCAACTTTAGCATTTTTTAGAAATATAACTAGAGTTCTCAGCCCTAAATCCATACTAACTTTTATAGAACATACATTTGGGAGTATATACAAAAAAATTCAAGGCTCTATATTGAACAGGAAAAAAGCTTTAGGGATTAGAAAACACTTATACCTTCAAAATTAAAAGTCTGAGAAAAACGCATTTAAAGTTTGTAAAGTCAAAAAACAAAAACTTATAATGCCCGTAAAACTCTAATTTTTTAATATGTTATTTTCCAATGTATGTTCTACATTAAAACACTATTTTTATTAAATATGACAGAAAATTATATTTTTAAATCAAAAAATATTTTTGCATAATATTGATAGCATTTGTTAAGACGTCAGTTTATTCAGCTTTATCTTAACCTAATATTTCACAAAAGTTTTGAAACACGAAGCATTTATGTACAAAATAATAATGATACTAACTTAAGCTAAAAATAGTCAGGTTTGCTCATAAAATTTAATTTTTTTCAGTTTTAAATTGGGGCAGTTTAGGAAGTTTTAGCTCTTGCCGTACGACTTTAAAATACTAAAATATAGTACTACAATATGTTTAGTATAATGTAGTTTGGTACATCAAGGAAATATTCAGTTATATCTGCAGCATTTGAATTCAGAATACTTGTATTCGGAAGTCTAATTGCAGAATCAGCTGAGGACTGATTTTTAGATACATCATTTTCAGTAGTATTCCATCTCTTCGAAATATTGTTTCTCACAGAAACCCAGAACGAATTTTCCATGGCATTTTCTCTACAGGAAAAAATTAATGATAACGCTTTTAAGTTATATAAACTATTTTTAAAGCAAAAATTGGCCATGAAGTTAATCTTTATTAATTTATTATGAGAACTCAAAAAACTCAAAATATAATCAAGCAGAAATAATTTTATAGTAATGAAAATTGGAATTAATAGCCATTTCAAAGTAAAAGCTCAAAAATATTTTCAATTAATTCAACTTAAGTGTGAAAAAATGCTTTAAAAGGAAACCGAAACCAAACCATAGCTCATAAAACTTCAAATATCTTAAAAACTAATTTGCTAACAGATCTGAAATTTCGTGGCAAACATCTCAATTATATGCGCCACCAAAAAATGCAAAAAAAAAAAAAAAAAAAAAATTTTTTTCGGTAAAAATGAAATTTTTAGGATACTGTGTAGCCTCAAGAGAAAAAATGCAGGAAAATATTATATTAATTTATGGGTATCATCGTATTATTTCGTGTTCACTGATATTTCGTCTTAAGCGTTTTTGTGTTAAATGTATTTCGCTACATTAAATTCGATTTTAATTTATTTCGCATTTTGGAGCTACACGAGAGCTATCAGCAATGGACCTCATAATTTTAAACTACGGTTAAAAGACGAGGATGACTGAGCTGGCATTCTCATAATTACCGAAAACAGCAACCAACTTATACCTTACTTTATCAGTTGTAATTGCATTATTTCTGTTGATTATATCGCAATTGATCCAACATACATTATGAGAAAGATATTACGATTATTTTATATCTCCCCCTTTCCCAATAAAGGGGGAAAATATTTTCAATAAAAGTTGAAAAAGCAGCAAGTAAATAAATAAAAAGAAAGCATCTGCAATCTATTTTTAATTTAACTAGAAGTATACAATCTGAATGCCTCCTTTTTCAGTCAGGTTTGATTGATTAGATGAACCGGTTCACTAATGACACGCACCTTCTTCTTTGTGCATCCTTTTAACTATTCAGTACCAACTCTGACTTTTATTAAATTTACCTAACTACATCCAAGATGTGATTTATTTCCCCGAGTTCTGAAACGACGTATAAAGCATTTTGTTCGCTTTTTTAAAAGGAAAGCAGAATACACATTTACAAAAGGAAGTTTTGGTCCTGATTTGATGTATCTAGATTAAATGGATATCACTATGCATCAGATTTAAAGTACAAGAAAATCAAGTAAGCAAACAGTTACAAAAATGAATCAGTTTTAACCCAAGAGTTTAGATCAGTGTCTCTCTCTCAAAGTTTCAATATTTGTGGACCCAATATTCAATCATGATTTTAATCAAGCCCCCTCCATACGATAACAATGTATTGAATTCAGTAATACTATACTTTAACGTTAAACCTACAATACGACTTTAACCTCTTAACCACCGTTGTCGTATATAAACGTCTCACTCAACCAGTGCATTAATTGCCCCAGACGTATATATACGTCTTTCTGAAGTACGATATTTTCTGTGAACTGCTATCCATAAAATTATTCTGAAGGCTTTGCAATTCAACAAAATGACATTTGCAGCGTTTGCGGATGATTTGCTTATATATTCCTTTTTATCACTCTTCCTTTTCCGATACATCACATACTAGCGCCTACATGGTAAATGAGGCGTTAACTAAGCAGTTAAAGGAATAATTATAAACCGTACAAATTATCAAGATAAGTGTTAATTATTGGGTATAATTTTATATATGACAAGCCCATGTGGTCATTGGTATTTATTAAAGTTGTTCTTGTTTTAGTTTTGTAAATTAATTATAAAATACATCATAGAGTACAGATACATTTATAAGTGTATTATATCAGTGTAAATGTGTATTTTATTTTTATTATGCCACAATGTATTTTGTTGGTTTATTTTTAGTAAATTAATAATTTTGTCTTTTGTCTTTGACTTTTCAATATGCTCACGCCCCCTCGTAAAGTTATCACATCCCTAGGGGGTTCCATCCCACAGTTTGAGAAACGCTGGTTTAGAGGAAGGCATATTATAATCAGTCAGATCAGAGCTTCTCAAACTTTCAATAATTACGACCCAATATTCAATCATAATTTTCATAGCCCTCCTCCTCTCCATACCATAACAATGTATTGAATTCAGTAATACCATACTTTGACGCTAAAGCTACAATACGACTGAAACCTTTTAAGTGCCACCGGCGTATATAAACGTTTTGCTCAACCAAAGCGTTAATTGACCCGGACGTATATCTACGTCTTTCCGAAATACAATTTTTTCTGTGCACTGCTATCCATAAAATTATTCCAAAGGCTTGAGAGTGTTTGCGAAGGATTTACTTATTTCAGAGGATTTACTCATTTATTTCTTTTTTTTACCCCTCCCCCAAATACATCACATATGCGTGCCTGCGTAGAAAACGGTGACATTGGGAAGCGAATCCCGTAACTTTTAATCGGCAGTTAAGGGATTAATTATAAACCGCACAAATTATTAAGATAAGTGTTAATTTTTTTACATAACTTTACATATGACAAGCTCTTGGGGTTACTCGTAATTGTTAAACTTGTTCTTTACTTAGTACAGTTAAATTAATTATAAAATACATTGTGTTGATACACTTATAAGTGTATTATATCAGTGTAAATAGGGATTTCATTTTTTATTATGTCAGAATGTATTTTGTTTGTTTGCTTTCAGTAAATTAACAATTTTTTAAAAATAAACTTTTGTTTTCATCTTTTTAATATATACTCGCCTCCTTCACCATAGGGTTATCGTACCACCCAGGGAAGTGCGCTTCACAGTTTGAGAAATGCTGTTAGGTCTATATTTAATAAGTTATTTTAATCCTACTGTTATATGCTTCAATATATAACTTAATATATCTATATTATTTGTAATTTTTCAATTTAAGTTAGTGTGTAGAAATATTTATTTAAATCTATAATTTTAACTTCATCATTAAAGACGAGTAATGATATATTAGCAATAAAATCGACCTCTAAAAAGAAAATGATCAAATCAATCTAATGACAATCAAATTAGTACAATATGTTCCAATTAAACAGTTTACTTAAAGAAAAAATATGCCTAATAAAAATTTAATTTAACAATCTATTCACACTACACACGTTTGGATGTATATTGCAAGTCATAAAGGTTTGACAATAAATGTGATGCGTATTAAAATCACTGTTCAGTTTTTTTAATTAATATTTTAAAAATAAATATAACAGACTATTATGCAACATTTAAAAGAAAAATGAATATGTATAGGGTGTTTATTTTAGAGGTATAGAGCTTTAAATTGCACTAAAACAACGATGTATTATTCGATTGACATGAATTTTTTTTTATTCGAAAGATAATCTTGTGGCATTACATTTTAAATATGATTTCTGGCATAGGACTGCCACGGCTGGCTCGGATGCGGCCGTATATCGGCAATAACACGGCGAATGTTGCCTTCCAAATGGTGAAGCGTTTGTGGCTTATTCGCATAGACCAATGACTTAACATAGCCCCACAGAAAATAGTCTAGCGGTGTTAAATCGCAAGATCTTGGAGGCCAATTCACAGGTCCAAAACGTGAAATTAGGCGGTCACCAAACATGTCTTTCAATAAATCGATTGTGGCGCGACCTGTGTGACATGTTGCGCCATCTTGTTGGAACCACAGCTCCTGGACATCATGATTGTTCAATTCAGGAATGAAAAAGTTAGTAATCATGGCTCTATACCGATCACCATTGACTGTAACGTTGTGGCCTTCATCGTTTTTGAAGAAGGATTCCACCAGCCCATAAAGCGCACCAAACAGTCAGTTTTTCTGGATGTAACGGTGTTTCGACATACACTTGTGGATTAGCTTCACTCCAAATGCGGCAGTTTTGTTTGTTGACGTAGCCATTCAACCAGAAGTGCGCTTCATCGCTAAATAAAATTCGCTTATGAAAATCGGGAACAACGGCAATCTCGTTTTGGGCCCATTCGACGAATCTACGCCTTGCTTGATGATCGTTTTGATGAATTGCCAAACCAAACTGAGAATAAATCACTTGACAGCTGTTAAATCGGTCGCCATCTTGGAAAGTAATGCCAACTTAAACTTCTATACATGGAAAAAAAACCCTCTTTATTTTTTCTGATAATGATGATTAATTCTTAAAATTTATTAGGAGAGAAGGGAAAATGATCAGAAATGGAAATATAAACATTATTAATTATAGTAAAATAAAAAAAAACAATTATGATCAAATGGTTTTGCCATAATTTTGATATTCGTTAGATTTTATTTATTTATGAAGTACATGACGGGAACTGAAATGTTACTTTTTTAGTAAACCTTGACGAAACTATCAAATTTTTGTAAAAATATTTTTGAATGAGAGAAAAAGATCATTTATATACGTTTTTAATAACTTAGTAGTCGCCCAACCGGTATAGTGGTTAGCGACGCTGACTGCGTTGCTGTAGAGACTGGGTTCGAATCCCGTTGAAGACTGTTTGTAGATGTATAGTGCCTATACGGCATGGGGGTACTCTGTTGGTGGAAAGGAAAAAGAGGTGGGACGCCTCTGGTCACACCCAGGGTTTTCTCCCTCTAAGTTGGGGTGAAACCGAGCAAAATCGTACTGTTACCTGCATGATGCTCAAAGCTAAGGCTAACGACAGGCGTAAAAATCTAGCCTTTAGCCACGATGAATTTCGCGGGGCCTCGATCTGATTTCGTCAGGTGGGGAGGGCATTAGTCACAACAACAACATAACTGTAGTATAGGTTTGTTTTGACAATTACGCTTTGAATGATGTTCACAATATTTTAATATCTCACTTTTAAGTTTTATTACATTTTGTATTTCGAAGTTCAACTTAAAAGAGTTAATAATGAATATTTAATAAATAACGAAAAAAAACATTTATAGAAAAATTCAAAATAGCGATTGTGTGTGTGTGTGTCTCTGTAGTAAACAGCAGAGATGATAGTATTAGTTTTGCCATGTACACTCAGGAACATTAAAAATAGCGACCCAAGAAGGAAGCTAAGTACAATCGCGAAACTTTGCAAATAAGTACAGCGTAATGTGATATGCAAATGATCCAAGTTTTGTGCCAATACGCATGCTTATACACGCCGAGGTGGCGCTACAATCAGGAAGAGGGTTCTATAAAAGCCAGCGCAAATTCGAAGATTCATAAACGTGAAGATTACCCGCCGATTGTAGGAAAACTTTGGTAAGCGAAACATGCCAGGTAAACGTGCTAGAAGACATTTCTCACAGTTAAGCGAGTTTGAGAGAGGCCTGATCATCGGGATGAAAACTGCAGGCTGGTCGACGCGCCGTGTTGCTGGCTAGGTGGATCGTTCGGAGTGTGCTGTTAGAAAATCTTGAGAGCAGTGGACACGAGAAGGTACCCACGCGCGGAAAATTGGGTCTGGAGCGACTGGGAAGACCACGAGGAGAGAGGATCGAATGATCGTGCGGCAAGCACTTGTGGACCCCACAGTGACTCGTTCAACGATACAAGCATACAAAAGCGTAGCAATTGTTCCACAAACAATTTCCTGACACCTTGCAGAAGCACATCTTAAATCCAAGCGCCCTTTCCGTGCACTCCCTTTAACACTGGAACATCGGCAACTGCGTCTACAGTGGTGCCAAGCCAGATCAATGGGGAATGTCACAGATTGGCAAAAGGTTGTGTTTAGTGATGAATCCCGGTTTGTTTTGGGGACAGATGATAACCGTGTACGGATGTGGAGGCGCCCTGGTGAGCGGTACAATTCCCCCCACACTGCTCTACGTCACACTGCCCGCGCAGCTGGTGTAATGGTCTGGGGGCCATAGCCTGTGATAGCCGTCCACTTTAATTGTGATGCGTGGATTCTTAACGGGCCAACGTTCCGTTGATGATATTCTTCAACCCCATGTAGGATCTTTCCTAAATGGTCTCCCAGGGGCAATTTTCCAGCAAGATAATGCTCGTCCGCATACAGCAAGAGTTCCACAAGACTTTCTACGGCATTTTCAGACTCTTCCATGGCCGGCCCGCTCCCCGATTTTTCCCCTGCAGAGCACGTGTGGGATCAGCTAAAACGGCAGATGTCACTCTGTACATGATTTAGAGTTGGCTGTTCAAGATTTGTGGTCCCATCTGCCTCAGGACAACATAAGGTGTCTAATCAACTCAATGCCAGACCGTGTGGCGGCATGTATTGCAACTGGAGGGGTTTCAATGTGCTATTGAAGTTGCTCAGTATTTGTGTCGTTGCACACCCTGTATTCTTTTAATTGTCTTGTTTTTGAGATCAAGTGAATCTCTCATCTGTGTCATTATGTGTATTAAATTTCATTTCAATCCGATGCTTTCTTCTTGGGTCGCTATTTTCAATGTTCCTGAGTGTATATAGTAGATAGTTTTACAACAGGAGATAAATAATATTGCTCATTTTTTAGTACTGAAATCTCTCACAAGCTCTCTCTCTCTATATAGATACATATTTTATAAAGTAGTGAGACTCCATATAGTTATTATTTAAAATCAATAATAAAAAAAAGTAAATTCTGAGTGCTCTGTTGTCAGTGAAAACACTCCGAAACCTAAGACTAATTGCCGTGACACTTGGAAATATTTACAAGAGCTGTTATCCTCAATGATTCCAGAGCTGCTCTGTTGGATATTGTTTCTGATTACAATCCCATAACACAGCACGTATTGGATGGTCACCATGATTTTAAAAAGCTATCATCACTTGGGAAAACTATAGTCCTTTAGTCGGTTCCTGCCCACTGTGGAATTCCAGGTACCGAGAAGGCTTACTTCCTGACTAAAAAGGGTGTTCTTGTCATGCCGAAAGTTTCTCGTTCTACGTCCTTCTATTCCATTAAAAATCTGGTTAAAAGATCAATCAAAGGCCATGCTGGGGAAGATCTCTACAACCGTGTTTCCCACAAGTCTTGGTGGAATGCTATCCTGAAATTGGATAATGGCTCAAGGCGTAGAGCTGTCGCTGAATTCCGCCTAGCCACCGGACATGACTGACTGTGGAACCATCTATATAGAATCCAAGTTGTTCCTTTCCCTGTATGCACTCAGTACAGCTCCGGAGAAATCATCGATTCCATACATATTCTACACTCTCCTGTTCTGCGTAAGACATTTCTCGCCGAGCGTTAATGGGAGGCTACAAACCCGCTAGATTGATGAACTCTGTTTCAGCTTTTTTTCTTTATACATGCTGTAACTGTTCATAATCTCATTAGAAATAAAAAAAACGACAACCTAAGACTTAAAAAAACAGCTAATTCTATGCGATATAGTTAATTTTAAGGAACAATTACACAGAAGTTAATGATAAACTGTTTATTTTACTGCCAAAAAAATGAAACAACGAATAAAGCAATTTTGTAAGTGCTATGAAAAGTTGTAATAGCAAAATTACTCTCAGTAATATATTATAGTTAAACTAAATAAGTGAAGTAATATTCATCAGTTAGGTGAAAACAGTTATACAAATATACAATGTAAAAAGGTTTATTTCGAAGAATATGATTCTCGTTTTAAAATTTTTTCTTAAAATTTGTTTTTTTCATCTTTTTATTGCATTTCTGTTAACTTATAACCAGAAATATTTGCAGTCTGACCTCCATTCTACGAACCTTTGTTTTGTGATTTTTTTTCTGGAGCTCTAAGAATTTTAAAAGTATTAATATCTATATAACACACATAACGAAATTTTTTTGGAGGTTTTAGCGACTCACTTGTATAGACGTTCGACTGTATTTATATATGTGCGTGTCATCAAGGCCAAAAAATATTGGAATTTATTTATGTGTTTTACGTATACAAAACATTTGTAGAATTTTGTTTAAGTGTCTTCAATAAGAAATAAATCTCTGACAAGTTCTTTGGGATTTATCTTTTTCAAATATAAAACGATATAGATACCATTAAAAGATGAAATCATCTGTGACTTTTTTTGAAATGAACACACATTTTGTTGTATTCTACTTCGATTCAATTTGCTTCGAAAAACCATTCGTATGTAAAGTCGTACAATTCAAATTCCCTTTCCTATTCCCAATAGGATTCGAAAATAAATGTTTCTTTTTTCCTTGTACAGCTTTTCCGTTCACCAGACAAAAAAAAGAAAAGTAAAAAGTAGAATTGCATCTGCTCTGCGAAAGAGCACTGCTCCTACAACCAACCAGTGAGGGAACAACAACAGACAGAACTTCATTTCAGAGATAACTGTATTCCTTACCTCCATGGAAATTCCTTTACTGAGAGTTATCAATATTTCTTGGAAATCGCGGTACGGGGCCTGCTGACTGAAGTATACAATCGCCTATTACGTGACAGGAATAAAAGAAATGTGGGGAAAGGAGGGAATTCTTGTGAATCTTGTCTTCAGCGAATATATTTGGGTGACTTATGTACAGGGATATTTATGTGACCGGTTTTTCTAAAGTGGGAAAGTTATTGTGTTCCCTTTTTTTCATTTTAAAGTTATGTCGTTTTTCCAGTTAACTATTGAAATGGTTGACAAATTTTAACGATGTGGGTAAAGGAAAACATTACATGTGAAGTTTTTGTATAGAAAATTGGTTGAAATTTCCTGTTCGAATTTACTGGATGGTATAACAATTTAATATTTGGTATGAGTTAGTGTTTTAGTAATACTCAAAATTTGTCCTCCATTTTGAATTGTTAAGACGAGTTAGTAGGCTAAAAATCTTCAGAATATCGATTTTGAGTTTTTGATGCTTCTGAAATCTGTAATTCACGAACTTTCCAGGGACATAACATATTTGTCATTTTATGAGTTTGAAAAATGTCAAAATGACTTTTAAAAATAATCAGCTGTTGTGCCACGCCCAAGTTGACCGATAAAAGTAAATATTGACCTTTTAAACCTGGGAAGTAGTTGCAAAACCTCTAAATTTTTTCATTTAATCATACACAATGAATTTCAGATTAACTATATAATAACTGCAGGTTTAACAGTTAGTTTGTTTATCTAATTTCGGAGCAAAGTTTGTAAATTTTATGAAATATTTGTGCTTTTAATTATTTGAAATTTAAAACCTGGGCGAACGTTTTGTGGTGTATTGAAAAAGGTCTTTCCTTCGAAATTTTTATCTTTACGCTATGAGAAGAAGCTTATAGTTTTAAATACTGCAAAACTTGCATGTAAAGACTCGGATCAAAATGTGTAGGTAGCTATTTGCGTAAATGAAAACAATAAAAAATTCGAGTTGCATGTAATGTCAAGTTGAATGTTTTTAAGACTGCATGCACCTTTTCCTCAGAATCTACTGAATTAATGTACATGCAATTTCCCCCTTATACTAATGACATATACCGAAGTGAGACTTTTGAAATATTCCCAAAATATTTGGCTGAAAACCAGATGTCGTAACATTAAATGACAATTTAAAAAAAATTTATTGTGATGCTATTAAAAGTATGTTTTGAATAAACTAAACAATATATTTGAAAATTCTGACTTCAGTATAAATATAAGTGTATAATTAATATACAGACAGAATTTAAAGACTTTATATTTAATTGTTTCTGATAAAAAAGTACATAACAAAGCTCAACTTAATATTGTCGGTGTAGGGGGTACCAACTTTTCTTTATAGTTATTTTTTTCAGCATTGTTGACATAAATAAAACGTTTTGAAGCTTTGATACATAAAATCATTTTTCAATAATTGCGGTTTTGCTTACATGCAGTTTCATGTCATTCTCATAGTTCTTTAAACTCCACAGAATAAGAAATTTTAGAACTATATTTATTTAATTTGCATGCTCACAGTATTCATGGAATAGCGATTCCAGAGAAAAAATTTAGTGAATCTATTAAATATTCTAATAACTTCAAATGCTTTCAAACGGATTTTTATCATTTCAGTTAAAACATTAACTAGTAAACTTGTTTTAGTATAGTACTTGTTCTCTAGATGTTTTTAATTTTATAATATAATACTTTTCAAAGAATTTTATGCATTTGATTTTTATAGGAAATTATTCATTGATAAAAAACGAATTAATTTGTTAAAAAATAAACAAAATAACATATTCAGTATCGTGTTTTAAATTCTTAACTGATTTATAGCATTATGGCTATCAGATGGCTATTATTTTAGTATTTCATATTGTTATGGCAATATTTTTACCGATATTACAAGCAATGAAACTATGATTATAGCGAAAAGTAAAAGTTCATTATAACTAAAAATGAATTATAAGGATTTTTTTAAAAAAGAAATATGTTCGATAGATTAGATAATTTAATATTCATTTTATTTACAACTAACATTCCATTTCTGAAACTTTCATTTTTAAAAAAATATTTTAAAAGATAACTTTTATTTTAATTGAATATTAAGCAAAACACACGTATTAGAATTCACTTTTACAAAGTTTCATAATTAGTTCTTTTTCTTTTCATCAAATCATGTTGTTATCAATAACTTTAGAGTTTAATGAAAAATAATTAATTATGGGAAATACACATTCAGAATTAAACACTTCGACAAAGAGGTAATCTTACATTCAATGAAAACAATTTCAAAATATTATCTTTTCTAATTCTTCTCCCTTTCCCTACATACTAATTAAACAGGTGTATTTAAAGTAAACTTTTTAATGGGGATAGAATCGCATGAAAATGAATTAATTGTTTAACACTCTCTCTCTCTCTCCTTAAAATTTCAAAATAAATACTTAAGCGCTTTCTTTTTCACAATGCTTGCAGGGAGAAGAAACGTGAATAATTCGATTCGCAAAAACAAAATACTTTAAGTTAAGTAAAAAAGAAAAAAAAAATTATATTTTTTTAAAAGGTTTTGATTATAAATTGAAATAATGAGTAGAAAATATTTCAAAATAAAACTTAATCAGAATTTCTTATATTTTTATATCAAAGTCTAGTAGGACAATGAAATTAAAAGAACGTTAACAGAAAAAAAAAAGGTTTATAATGCAACAAAGAATGTTGACCTTTCGTGTGTAATGTTATTCCTACTGGTATCAGTAAAATTTAAATGGTGTTTTTGAACAGAACTCCTCTCCTCTCTCTCTCTCTCCTTCTCCTCTCTCTCTCCTCCTCCTCTCTCTCCTCCGCCTCCCCTCTCTCTCTTGAAGGATTATATATATATAGCTTAGAATTGCAAAATTTCTTAATTCTTTTTCCGAGTGGCTTTTATTATACATGTTAAGTTAACACAAATTTTCGCCTCTGTGTACATCATTGATAAAAAAAGCATACATATACATGTATAAAAATATGAAAAGCAAGGTGTGACACACACACACACACACACACAAAAATGAGATTAAGTGTGCAGGTTGAAAAAAGAGTAGAGTGGGCAACCATTGATTTGGTGACGTCAACCCTCGCCCCTCCTCTGCTCATGTAGGTCGGTTTCGCCTAAATTGATCACGCCAGTTGGGAGTAATGAGTCATTGAGAGAGCACATGCAACTGCACTCTGCCGGAAAAATGTCGAATCAACATCAAGTTTCATGTGAAACTTAAGAAAGCAACCATGCAAACATTTCAAATGCTAACCGAGACTTATGGAGAAAATAATAATAATAAATTTCTTGCATTTAAAGAAAAACAATATCAAAGGCTGTGCTTTACGTAAATCACCGATACAAGAAAATTTATTAACCCTCTAACTGGATACCTTCCTCCTGAAAAGTTATTCCGAAAGCGTTTAACTCTTATTTTACGATTCCCTTCAAAAATGCAACATACTTTTTTCCTTTCCCCCTTTTAGAACTTGGGAGGTCGAAACGGGGACAATTTTACGACCCAGTTCGGTCCTTTTGTAAAGTAAGAACCAAGAGATCAATCGTTTACAGCTAGCTAAAGTTGCCTTGGGCAATCTTCTTTGAAAGCGTAGTGGAATTCGGTGCTTCTTTCTCCTATATGTTCAGTCACAGTAAAATTAAAATATGAAAGGTAAAAAAAAGAGGAAAAAATGAAATAAATAGTTTGTTAGAAGTTGAAAAATAATTATATTTTCTTCAAAGAAAATTTATTTTTCTGTCATTTTTTAAAAATTAAAATATATATATATATATACTTTTGGTATTGCAATTTGAACCAGAAAAAAGCATTCTGTATTCATTTTAGAATATGAGAGTAAGAAAACGCGCTCACTTTCCTGTTTTTTAAAAAAGTAATGAGGTAAAAAGAGCAAAGGCCCTATCTCATTTTTAAACAATAACACAATAAATATTACATACGATGATTATATTTATGAAATAAAACCGATCTTTCTCTATTCAGTTTTATTTTTAATTTAAAATATAGCATAAAAAGGATTTCAATACTTTTAATTTAAATTTAATTAAAATCATATAAAAGATATTTTTATGTTAACTGAATATTTTTCGGAAAAAATTTAAATTTTCCTTCCTAGTGTTCTCTTTTTCGAACTTCATGTATTAAATAAAAATTCCTTTTCTACATCGGCATTTGTGATGGACATAACACACATTCAGTCAATAATTTTTAATTTTAATGGGGGAAATACTTCTTCAAATGCACATGACAGTACTTCTAACCATTTTCTACTCAAGTTAAATTTCTTATCTTTCTGTTTCTTTTATTACAAGGAAAAATGTCACACATCGATAACTACATTTTCACACAATTCAGTCATTACAAATTCTATTGTGAGAAAAGTTCTCCCTAATTAATTTTGTCTTTCAAAACAGTACACTTAAAACAATTTTGTACAGTGAAGTTAACCGACAGTTCCACAATGTATTCATACCAAAATTAAAAACAAATTTAACACTTGAAAATGTATCCTGTATTAAATTTTTCAGTATACACAAATATTTCCTGCTGTAGGGAAGATATAGTATGAGATGTAGTGTGCGGTTGTGAAAGAATGTTTTCGTACGTGTAGACTATTTTTGAAAATTTAAATATCACTGAAGCTGATCATATAACTGCAAATGAGCCTTATTTTAGTGTGTGCTGGTATCAAAGTAAAACACTTTATAATATTAAACAGCCTATGGGTTTATACTCAACATCAAACTATTCGCAAAATGGCTTACAACTTCTATTCAAATTGTAAAGAAACTGAAATATAAATATATCTTACTGCAGTCAAAAATATTCATAATATGTAAATATCCTATTCCTCCACTTATTTCAGTACATTTAAAAAACTGTAGCTAAATGCAATTTTTTATATTTATAAACGAGGCATAAAAGCTCACACAGTCGTAAAAATGTCTTTATCATTTTTAAATACACTACTATAAAACGTATATGGATTGTAAGATCAGTCGTAAAATCCTAAAAGCTTTTAGAGGAGCTAAAAACATGTAATTTTGGATTGATAAAATGTTAAAATAATACACAAATATACATGTTATTAAGCAAATACATTTGAAAAATAAAACTTCCTTCTGAAATAAACGTAATTGAAAGAAAAATGTTTAATTGCAAATGAGTGGAAATACATGTTTATCTAAGAGGTATCCCCAAAGTGAGGTAATCCTCAAACTTAAGACTCAAACTCAGAAGCACAACAATCCATGATGGCCAGGAACTATTGTGCCCATCATGATACACGTGACCATTGGACGCTGAGGTGCATGAACAGATGTCCCGATTTGGTGGTCTGTCTGAAGAGATACCTTCAGTGTTTAAGACCCGAAGCAAGCTTGATACTCATTTATCGACCCAATGTAGCGGGGATGAAAGGCAGAGTCGACCTTGCGCAGCCCGTTAATAGAACCCCATACCTGTGATGTGGAAGCACTGTACACTATCATTCGATCCTATTCGGTGAAAAATAAAATTTAATGTTAGAATCTTATATAAATCCCTAATGAATGAGGGAGTCCAAACTTTTTTTTTTCATGTAAACTGTTTAGACGGAAATGGTTATTTATGAACATTTCACGAGTTGCATAAATTAAAATTAACCGTTATAGTTTACATAAATTTTTAAGGGTACAAAAGGTGTATTTTGGCTGCACGAATTAATTTTAAAAGGAATACGGTTCCGAAAAAGTAGTACAAATCTATCTAAAGTAGGGTTGGTTACCTTAGATATTGTCAAACACAACAATGTATTGGAAGCCAATTCCACAATTCGTTGTTATAAAAATGTATGGAAAATTACAAGATTTATTTTTGAATTTGTAATTTATATATATATAATTTTTCTTGGGAACTTTAAAAGCTAGAGCGGCATCCATCAAAACCGCGGTTCTCTCTCTGTTTTTCCAGATCGCCCCTGACTAAGCCGGCTCTGCCATAGTAAGTGAAAATGCCGGATTTTGTTTGTCAAGATCATTTTATAGCAGACTGCATTTTTCATGTATTTTAGATGGTCGTTTTATATTTTCTACATCAATATCTTAATGTCTGAATTTAAAATTACATTAAATTCTTGACATTCGCATCAATGACCATGATAATTTTTATTAGTATATGAATGTGTCATCAAACGATTACATGACTAATATTAACACATTATTTTAACCATTTAATTAATATTAAGTATAACATAACGTACACAAATTTTCTGAACTTTAAAATAAATATTTCGAAAACTACTTCAGATATACTCAAAATTTTTTATTCCTACGCTTTAGCTTCTGAGTTTTGCTTCTATGTAAGAATTTGTTGTAATTGTATATTCATCAATTTTTTTAGTATATTTTTTGCTCTTAGCATGCGGTTTTCTACTGAATTGTATGAAATCTTCGAAATATATTAAAAGATACCAAAGAAGCTATATAATAAAATTTGAAATTTTTATTATACTCAAACAATTGCTAAAACTTATGGTAAATAATTTTTAACTGCGCGATGCATTTTTTTTCGAAATTTCAAATGGAATTTCTAACATAAAATTTCTAGCTTTATAAGGTCGAGATTTCAAAAAATATCCAGATTTTAATTACTTATTCAGTTAGCCTTTAAAAAAGATAAATGTTGAGGTATTTTGTATAAATAGATATTTTTGAACAATATATAATTCGAATGTTTTTCAATAGCTCGAATTTAAAATTGATTTTTATGTTTATTTATATGCATAAATGTCTACTGTAAATGTTTCCCCGTATATTTTTGATTACCATTTATTCAAACATTCCAGTTATTAAAAAAATGTGTGAAAATCTTCATTCATGTTGTCTTTGATGCAAACTGAAGTTCAAGCACTTAAAATTCAAATATAATTCGGTGTATTTTAACAATATATAACCAGGCACACACTGTACTTAAACTTCCCTGAACACTTAGGCTTTGAAATCTAAAAAAAAAAAAAAAACTAATAAATCTGAATTAGTTTTTTTTTCGTTATTATTTTTATCAATGTGTGAGAAAATGTTTCAAATGATTTGATGAAGTTTAAATTTATTCATTTTTAGTGGTTGGAAAATTGAAAAGGTTCCAAATTTTAAAGAGTTTGGTGTTTTATTAATTTTTTCGGTATCTTATAATAAAATAATCATGTTTCAAAAACTGAAAGCTTTGATTAAATTAAGAAAAATGAAGCGAAAGAATATACTTAAAAAAAGATAATTTGTCTAGCTATATAAAATAGCAGATTGCCCTGACACGCCCCAACTTGTTACAGTTTCAAATTAATATGAAACCAAAAGGGAATTGTAACATATTTTACCTATGCGTTGGGACTTTTGGAAACTTTTAAAATACAAGCTAGCAAACAAACACTTCTTGGGTTCTAAAGAAATTTCTCCCCGATTTTTTACATTGCCCCAGGGTCAAAACACGGGGTTCCCTACGAGCCATAAACTCCTGCTGTGTTGCTTCTTCCATCCCTCATTATCTTTCAAGATGTTAAACCTTAAAAGGGGGAAAGGATTTCAGAAAAGTGCGTCTAATCCGCTTTTGAAAACATTACTTGAAGGCAGAAAAATCCGTGCAGTCCATTTTCGAAGCATCTTTACACTGACGGAATTTTCCGAGCTATCCGGTTAGAGGGTTAATAAAAGAGAGATTTTATTAGCGAGAAAATAAGAGTGCTCTTGTACGCATAAAATTATAAAATCTGTAGATTCATAATATTTTATAATTTTTTTGTACATGTTTTTTTTAAGTAAAAATTTTAAAAAAATATTTGAGATATTTTTTATTTAAAAAGGAAATTTTTTCTTCTCATTTTCATGATCGTGTATAAAAATTTAATTATTTCCTCCAAGGCATTAATTATGTGTGACTTAGGAAGTATTAAACACCTGAATTGCTTACTTTTTTAAAGTAGAAGGTTAAAATGTTGCATACAATATACACAAAAAAAGTAAAAATTTCAGAAAAAGCTGTTATAAGATACAAAAAAAAAAAAAACCCTCGTTTTTTTAAACACTGTTTTTAGTTTTATGTCTATTGCCTTAAGAATATTATTCTATGTTATTACTTAGCGTTTTTATTAACTAATCGAAGGATTCTCTATTTGTTTTAGAATTTTTAACGCATTATCGAAAATTAATGAGTATGCTATTTTATAAATAAGTAAACTCGCACAATATTATATCTAACATTTTCAAAATAAGAAAAATACAAAGCATATCTCCATAAGGAAACACCCTGCTTCTAATACCAAAGTACGTAATGATCATCTTTAAATTCATAAGTTCGATTAGAAAAAAAATATTCATAATCTCGAAAGTTCTTTAAATCATCTCGGATAGCAAGTGATTTCAATTCGAATTTTAATTTTTTATTGCTTCAGCATTTTGTATAAAGTAGCAATTTTTTTATAAGAATTAAATTAATTTTTTCACCGTGAAATGATATATCCAAATACTGAGTTTCTTAAGAAAAAAAAAAACCATTGATCTAAAATGCATCAATTTTTAGAATTTGGAATAAACTTTGGTAGGGTATCAGTGCATCGATACGCTCTGGCTTACAAAATGTAGGGTCGGCCACCAACTGAGGAATATCTGGAAAGGCCAAGTGTGAAATTTGTATCCATAAGATGCGATGTCAATTATACTATTCTCTAAATAAAGCCTAATTTTCTCTCTGAAACTTGCATCAGCATTAGCCATAAAAATATATGTTTTGAAACCAAGAGTTTGTACAGTTGTTTAATCTGGTAACGGCTAAATGAAGTGTCTTTTTGTAGCTTTAAATGTAGAATTAGCTGAACAACGTTATAATTGGAATTCTGAATCCGGACATGTCACCTTTTTATATGCTTAGTTTTGAATCTTAACATTCATATAGAAACGGATTTCGGTCAATACAGTGCTTCTCAAAGTTTCAACATTTGTGTGTGTGTGACCCAATATTCAATCATTATTATCATTGCGCCCCCCTTCCGTACAATAACAATTCATTGAATTCAATAATACTATTCTTTGACGCTAAAGCTACAATACGACATTAACCTCTTAAGTGCCTCCGGCGTATATAAACGTCTGGCTCAGCCAAAGCGTTAATTGCTACGGACGTATATATACGTCTTTCAGAAGTACGATAGTTTCTGATCGCTGCATCCATAAAATTGTTCCGAAGGCTCTGGAATGCAATAAAAGAACCTTGACAGTGTTTGTGAAGGATTTACACTACTTATTTAATTCTTTTCTCTCCCCCCCAATACATGACATACGCGCGCCTACGTGGAGAACGGTGGAATTGGAGAGCGAATCGCATAACTTTTTTTTTAAACGGTAGTTAAGGGATAATTATAAACCGTAAAAATTACTTTGATAAGTGCTAATTTTTGTATATCATTTTATGTATGACAAGCCCACGGTAATTATTAACCTAGTTCAGTGTTTCTCAAACTGTGGGGCGCGCCCTTCTGGGGGCGTGATAACTTTACGAGGGGGGCGAGAGCCTATTGAAAAGTCGAAAACGGAAGATTATTCTAAAAAAAGTTTTAATTCACTGAAATAAACAAACAAAATACATTCTGACATAATAAAAAAATAAAATATACTTTTACACTGATATAATGCACTTATAAGTGTATCAGTACTGCATAATGTATTTTAGAAGTAATTTAACAATACTAAGTTAAGAACAAAATAACTATCGATGCGCCTTGTCGCTAAAAGTGACCCTTACCTTGATAATTTGTAACACTTATCTTGATTATTTGTAACACTTATCTTGATCATTAATTCCTTAACTGCCGATTAAAAGTTACGCGATTCGCTCACCAATGCCACCAGAAACGAAAAAATAAGCAAATCCTCTGAAATAAGTAAATACTTTGCAAACACTATAAAGGTCCCCTTTTTTGCATTACAAAGCCTTCGGAATAATTATTTGGATAACAGTGCACAAACAAGATCGTTCTTCAGAAAGACGTATATATACGTCCTGGGCAATTAACACTTTGGCTGAGCCAGACGTTTATATACGCCTATGGCACTTAAGAGGTTTAATTCGTATTGTAGCTTTAGCGTCAAAGTATAGTATTATTGAATTAAATACTATGTTATTGTATGGAGGGGGACACAATGAAAATTATGATTGAATATTGGGTCGCCAGCATTCAAACTTTGAGAAGCACTGACCTAGTTCTTAACTCTGAAATAAGTAAATACTTTGCAAACACTATAAAGGTCCCCTTTTTTGCATTACAAAGCCTTCGGAATAATTATATGGATAACAGTGCACAAACAAGATCGTTCTTCAGAAAGACGTATATATACGTCCTGGGCTATTAACACTTTGGCTGAGCCAGACGTTTATATACGCCTATGGCACTTAAGAGGTTTAATTCGTATTGTAGCTTTAGCGTCAAAGTATAGTATTATTGAATTAAATACTATGTTATTGTATGGAGGGGGACACAATGAAAATTATGATTGAATATTGGGTCGCCAGCATTCAAACTTTGAGAAGCACTGACCTAGTTCTTAACTTAATATTGTTAAATAATATAATTATAGAATGCATTGTGCAGTACTGATACATTTATAAGTGTATTATATCAGTGTAATTGTCTATTTTATTTTTTATTATGTCAATGTATTTTGCTTGTTTACTTTCAGTAAATTAATAATTTTCTTCAATAATCTTTTATTTATGACTTTTCAATTTGCTCGCGCCCCCTTGTAGAGTTATCATGCCTTCCTAGAGTGGCGTGCCCCACAGTTTGAGAAACGCTGAGTTAATAGAATCAAAAATTAAACTACCGTTTTCCTGAAATGAATTTATAAGTCCAAATTCTCAGGAAATTAATACAGATTCAAATTGATACAGATTTTGTGCGATCAGATTAACTTTATAGTTAATACAAATGAAACTCTACGGTACTCAATGTACCACACTTACATAAGTCTTCTGGATAGGAAAAAAACAGAAGTTACTAAAGTATAAGAGAAGAAACAAATTATTGGTTTTTTTCACACAATCCCAGTGATATGTTTATAAAACTTTTACTGACAACTTGAATTCTGAAGAAAGAAAATGAAAGTGATTCGATTAAATACGAAAGGGATTGGTGAACGTAAATAAAAATTGACCACTACTGCTGCGGTCAAGATTTAACAGTTAAACTGAATAGCCCAAGAGCTTGAAGTAGTTATGCTTTATGTTCTGCTTTTGTTACATTGTATTGGAGGTGCCAATGATCCGATAAGTTCCAATCTATAGGCTATACCTGGGGGCTTTTATATCAGATTTATTATTTATGTTCGAGCTAATAACTGGTTTTTTATAGAATTTCTCTCTCTCCTACTTTAGAAGCTATTTTTTCCAAGGTTCTTAAAATCTTATATTGTTGGAAAATTTCATCAGCAGAGAAAAAATCAAAGATAATAGAGGTAATTTTCTCTTTCTTTATTTTTCTTATCTCTTTCTTTCTCTTTCTTTATTTTTATTATCTCTTTCTTTCTCTTTCTTTTTACTGTAGTTATGTGTGTTTTCGGGATATTAAATTCTACATTTTTCTCCATTGCCTTTCAATAGAATATTTTTATGACATAATTGCTGTGACATATATATGTGTGCCTCAGGAATAAAATTTTACTCTAAGATTATCATAATATGTTAAGTAATAGTAAAAGTGGACATGAATAGGTCATAAAGTAATTGCAAGTAGCTAAAAGCTGTAGGTCAGAATAATCTTTAATTTTTTTTTCGATTTTCATGAACAAACTTTAAAAATGCTATCACAAATAAGATGTGTATTAACTAGATTGGATGTCAGTTATAAGTATATAAGTTGATGCAATTAAATATACAACTACTTTTATGTATACAGGTGACATTGCACAAATTGTTTCAATCCTTCTGACAATAAATAAACCTAACTAAAACAGTCTACAGAAACATACAGATTTTTTTTTTGTAATGGGAAGATTCGATTATTGTAACAAAGTATGGGTTTTCATAAAGCTGATCAACTACAAATCATACAAAAATTCTGACAAAAAATAATATACGTCTTTAAACGTTGTAAAAACTCTTACTTTGCTAATATTTCTATAAGTAATTTTATTTAGATATTAAATCTCAAAAATTTGAAAAAGTACAGATTACGGATATATTTTTCGAATAATCTTCAATTACCTTTTAAAAGACTATTTGTTATATCTCTTCGAAGGTATTTTTTATATAACATCGTAAGATTTCTTTTCTTTTTTCTTCTAATTCGTTGAAACAAATGAAATAATGAAACTGCACCTTATTTATTGGATTAAGTTCAGAATAAAATATTCATAATAAAAAAGAATAAACGTAGCAAATACCTGTACTTATATTTTGAATAAAATATTAATCAATTTATTATTTAATTTTGATAAGTTTAATATTTATTAAAATTTAGAGGAATCATTTCTCTTTTTTTACATTTAGAGAATGAGTGTATTAATGAAACATCTAATTATGTATATTACACTACAGATTTATAATATTTTATTTGTCATATTTATCCATAACTTTTTAATTTTCTTAATGTTAGATTGGTTATTATATAAACATTACACAGACACTTATGTCATAAAGATATCCTTAATAATTTTATATTATCGTTTATTAATTTATTACTTAGTATCTAGATGGATCACACAGCTGTTCGCCTAGAAGCACTTTATTTAATAATTAATTAAAAGCAAAATTTTAATACATTTTTTTAATTAAGCTTAACTTCATAGCATTTCACTGAAAAAAAATTCAAATTCGGTTTAATAATCGTAGTTCTTGAAATAATCGTCTCCCGGGTGCGGCTGTCCACGCAACCTCTTCCGCTGGTATCATCCCCGATCGAAATCTGGAGCAGCTGATCCACAGCCCCCGGCACTCCGTCTTTAAAAGGTCATCGCAGTTCCTTTCTCCTGTTCCTTGAGGTGCGGATGCCCCGCAACCTCCATTGCGTGTCTTCGAAGAAGAAGGGGGAAAAAATCTGTGGCGGAGAAGATCACGCAGCAGATCGAAGAAGATCCTCGATAACGTTCAAGCCCACTCTTTAAAATACTCCCTGGGCGGGTCTCTTCCTCCCAGATAGTTTTCGATTGGCAAGGGTAGCAGATTGGCACTCTGTACTCCTCGTCTTCGTCCCATCTCCACTAGTTCTTTCAGACAATAGGCCGGCGCGACTTACATCAACTCCGTCGCCATACTTCATACACCATATGGAAAGTTTATAAATTTATCAGTCGTTTTGAGACTGAGGGTACCCTCCAGGATATGTCTAACATTCCAACATTTTTTTCATTCAAATAATTCGTGGTCATCATGTAGAAAGGAATCAAACAATAGAAATAGTTCACAAGAGATTTTTTTGTATAAATCGTTGACACTAAAATCGTCTGGGGGTCGGAGAAGAAAAATATGTTGCAACATCAAAGCCATTTTTAGAATCAGCTGAGCATCTGTTTTGCGCCAGGCATGAGGGAAGAATACAATGTCCCATCTGAGCCTTCTGCTCATCCTGTACATCAAATTTGGCAAATACTGTCGTAAAGTGTTTGTCTAATGAGCCGATGCCACACGCACGCACGCACACACACACACACACACACACACGCACACATTTATGTATAATTAAGTACACTAGGTAGTAGACCGTATTAGTCTTGAATTTAATTTACAAGTCTAATACAGTTACGACAATATTTACATTATTTTCGAAAGTTTATAGAAATACATATTTTTTTCAGTACGTCAAAGTACATTAATACATTTTCTTACATATCTTTTCTACCGTAAGTGTAAAAAGTGTGCCGAACTTTTATCAGCATTCCATCGATTTAAACCTTTATCTACCGCATCATGATTAACTGCAGTTTTTTTCATGCAATTTTTTTTTTGGATCACTACATCGAAAATTAAGGGATATACATAAACAAAATACTCAGCATTGGGAAATTTAATCCGTTAGAGCTAATTAATTAATTAATTATATTCCACTCTAAAATTAATTATGCACACTATTCACTTAAATAAAGAGTTAAATCATTTTCTAAGGTTCTCATTAACATACAAAAAGAAATAAGACGTTTAATTTTTGCAATTGGCTATTTTTTGGGGACAAAAATGATAATCTTTGTAATCCGCCGAAAACGCAATTTCTGCTATAAAACTATTCGCCTTCTTGGCTGAAATACCCATCATGGAACCCGTGATGCCATATATCTTGGAAGAGTGCATTTCAAAGAATATTCCTGTTAAGTATTGTCAGAATATTCGTAGAATTGGTTATTTTATGTTATTTTAAAGTGAGTGGTACGTCGATAGATAAAGGGTTAATTATTTCATAAATATCTGTCTAAATCTTCCAACATCATATGATTTTTTTATTTATGATGATACGTGTTTTTTCTTCAAATGATAATTAACGAACAAATCAAATCACGTTTAATTACACATAATGCAACTTTTATGGGCAGAATAAACTGAAAAGATACTTTATTTAACAGAGCATTTAATCAAATCCTGTTCCGCTGTATTGAAAATGCACACTAATACTCTTTCTTTAATCTTTTATTAACAAAGGAGAACGTATCCTGAGTAATGCAGCGCATGTATTAGCTACTTTCTGACTTCTCCTTGTTAATCTAATTAGGAAATAATTACGTACTGAATCAGTGTTTAACGATAAATTTAAGAGTTCCTTAAGACTTCAATGCAAATTGTGGAAATCTTAGGAAGTATTTTATGTACTTAAGAAAACAGGACCACAAATACATAAATTAATTTACTTAAATTAAGTTTGAATTTTTTTGTTTGCATTTTCATGTTTATTGCTCATTATATAATAAAAAAGTCATTAAAATTATTATAACAAATTGAAATTTAGTAAGTTTATTTGGAAAGAGAATATACATCTGTGGTTTAAGGAAGATGGCAGATAGCCTAATGAGAATTCAAGGAATTCCCGTGAATGTTTTTAAAAGGTACCTGACGATAAAGGCTTATATCTTATAAACCTTATTAAGCAGTTTAGAAAAATTTAGAACAAGTGACGAGATTATTCTTGGTTCGTCACACTAAAGGAATATTTTCTAAGCATTACGAAGCAGTTTAAGACAGTTCAAAGAAAGAGACAAAAGTAATAATTGATTTGCCAAAATATAGTATTAACATAACTATTAATAGCAAACAATTTTCAAATAGAATCAATCACATATTTAGAATTTTTTATTCTAAAGAAATTCTAATTTTGGAATACAGCAACCATATTTTTACCTCCATAAAAACATTGTCAGTACTATAGATTTCTCTCTTGTTAATACTTCCAGTTCAGACTTTTCAGAAAGTTTTAGAAAAAATAAAGACTGCAACTGAAGAAAAGAAAATTAATTTTATCACAAGACTTATTTTACTTACAATAACGAGTTTATTTTCAATGAGTTCGGAAATAATTACACTCGTGTACTTGGACCTCATCAAACATTTGTCAAAATACTCTCTAAAACCCTTTTAAAATCTCACAACAGAACCTCGAAAGAACACATTTTACCTCATTCATAAGAATGCGCAATAATGATTATTATTTTGAAACTCGGTAAAAATCCTTCTCCAATCTATTATAAGCGTGTTGACTTAACGAGTTGTTTATATAAAATACTTCTGAAGATTAAACACGATTTATACACGTTTTAGAAAACGAAAATGTTTTGCCTTTCACCAAAGTGACTTCGATGAAACCGATCTAGTGTTAACAATTTAACTAGCTTAGTGACACGGATATTTAATGCCTTAGCGTAAAAATAAATATTTGGCTTTTATTTTTCCGACATTCAAAGGGCTTATTTGCGAACTTGTTAGTATGGTGCAATTCGAGGTATGTAAAATTTCCTTTAAGAGTAAATTCTTAATTTTTATTCAAAAATTTTAGAAAATTATTGGTTTGGAAGGAATGTTTTCACAACATTAAGTAAAGTTTTTATTCGATGCATTATTACATTATTTTTATTTTATTTCTCCTTATTTATAGGTCTCATGAATTTTTCTCGAAAAATCCACTTACGTCATAGATCGTGGTCTTAGTAGATTTCTCCAATAATTTCCATATGAATCTGTATGGTCGTGAACTCGCAAATAATGGTCGCCAACATGGTTGCTAGAGTCACCAACGTGATCGCCAAAAATGATTTTTCGCCAAGTTTCTATTGAATCGCCATTATATTGTAAGGAATGGCGTTGCTTACGGATATTATAATTTTAATATAAAATATATATACAACATATAGAGTAATATTAATGTATTACACATCCTAAATATGAATTAATTACACACTATTTTAAACATTCATTACAAAATTCGTAACAATACGAATAGAAATCTGTTCCTGTCTTCATTATGCAAACACTGCCAGCATGCATGTATTTCTATAGGTAATAGGGAGTTTGTTCTGATCTTGAAACTTACTGCAATAACACTTCAATTAACGTAGTTAATTTAATAACATTTTTTGCTTTAATCTTTGCAAAAAAAATCTAATGTTTCAATCTCATATTTCCCTTCTTTTTAAACGTGGTGAAAATCAATGAATATTTTTTCAAAAAAAGCATCATATACATCATGGTATTTCGATCGCATATGTCTCTTGGATCGTATATATCATCCACTCATCTGGTCAAAATTAGATTATGGAATGCTTTTCAGCTGCATCCTACATTTTTTATTATCACTGCTCCTATATTTTTGTAGTGTACTTTCATAATATCGGATCATCATCATTAAACATAATAACGGATCATCCTTACTCATAGTAACGCGGATTCTTGATCCTTACGTCTTATTGGCTGTTAAAACCTACTATTGAATTTCATTGGTCAGAAGAAATGTCCTTTGGCATTTCTTCTAACTTCCCAGAATTCCACTCTGACGAAGGGAATACATAAACTCGAACTTAATTATTTGTTATGTTGGAAAATAAAGTTTATTTTTGTAAAATCACTGCAATTTTACTTTGCCACTCAACACAATACACCAAATTTTCCATTAAAAGAGCATTGTAATGGGTTTTTCAATTTGAAGCAATGAATTATTTTTTTTTATTCCTTCAAATTCTTTGAATTACTTGGATTCCTTATGTTACCACCTAAATATTATCTCACCCATTGACCATTGAAACTTTCAAATTGATACCAGCTTTAAAATGTGAAAAAAAATCAAGCATATGTTTTGTTGGATACCTTTTACATGGGGAATCAAGGATAATGAAATCTTCTGGTGTAATATCTACTATTGATCTTTTTAACACAATACTAAAAAAGTATATAAAAACATCCTGTAAGCCACCATTTTATCATGAATATTCAAACTTATAATAAATTACGTAACACAAAGCTCTCCTTTTTTCTTTGGAAAATAGCGTCACATCTAAGACAAAGTATTATTTTAACACACTTAAAAAATTTAGTCACATGAGACTTAAAAATATAGATATCTTTTACTGGAGAAGATTCAGCCCGTGTGTTGTAATCATTATGTTTGTCCACTCACAGTCAGATTAATTTGGATTGAATGCTTTTCACTTCGCTCACTTCATATATTTTAAGGTATCCGATTACGTTCGGAACCGTGATTTTGCAAAAGCGTATAAATGGATAATATTTATGATATTTAGTATCACTTAGATTACAAAATGTATATAAAATTGTTTTAAGAATAGTATTACAATAAAAAATTATTTAAGTACAATATTTTGATAAAACACGAGCATGGAATGACCAATTTTCAAAATATTCTCCTTTTCTGAAAAATGCTTCTATTATAATAATATTTTGCCTGTATATAGCTCAGACCTCTGTACAGAGGCTCAACTAGAATTTTTGAAATATATAACTTAGACGTGGATTTATCCATGTTTTACGACAACAGAGTTGTGAAATTTTAAGAAAAAAACGCCGATAATTATTTCAATTGGTTTTAACTCTGAAAATAATGTGAATTTTTCAAAAATCATAGTTGAGCCTCTGTACAGAGGTCTGAATATTATTATAATAGAAGCATTTTTCACAAAAGGGGATTTTGAAAAAAGCTTATTCTAAGTTAATTTTTTGCCGAAATATTGTATTTAAATAATTTTTTTTGTCAAAATGTCCTGAAAATAATTTTATACATCTATTCTAATCTAAGTGACACTAAATATCATGAAAATTATCCATTTATGCGTTTTTTAAACTCACGGTTTCGAACGTAGTCGAATACCTTAAACTTATACTTTAATTATGTTATTCCAAACTAAAATTTCATTCCTTGCATGACATCGGCATTTTTCCATGCATTTAAGTTTGACAGAATTTTTCCCTAATGTACAATAAATAAACCACAAATTTATTAATTGAATGAGTTTTAACTCGTAATTGGCGCAAAATGAGTGCCAGTAAATCCAAGCCAACCGACAAAACAACAAATGTTAATATAGAGCGACAGCAGTGTAAAATGTTAAAGTTACTGAATATAAACTACAAGTTGTTTTTGATAGAAAATTCGTGTATAGTAAAAAATTAGTTCATGTTTAATTCATCGCTTAAAATTAAAGTTCATGCAAACTTGATTTTCTTTAGAGAGTTTTAAAAATTTTTCAATTACTCAAAACAAGTTTGGATGACCTACTCTATTTTTTTCTAATTCTAGCTTCTTTCTTTAACGCAGCGTTGCTCAAACTGTTAGGTGCTATCTCAAGGGGGGCTTATTAATCTTAGGTGGAGAGATCGAGTATATCCATAAGTCGAAAACAAAAAATTTCTTAGAAAAATAATTATTAATTTACTGAAAGTAAACAAAACAAGATACCTTCTTATATAATAAAAAATAAAATACAATTTTCAATGATATAATACACCTATAAGTGTCAGTACAGTATAATGTATTTTATAATTGTTTTAATAATATTAAGTTAAGAACAAGCTTAATAATTACCAATAACTCCATGGGTTTGTCATATATAATATTATATACAAAATTTAATACTTATCTTGCTAATTTGTCCGGTTTATAACTTAAGTCGTATTGTTGCTTGAACGTTAAAGTATATTATTATTATTATTGAATTCAATACATTGTTATTGTATGGAGGGGGTGTGCGATGAAAATTATAATTGAAATTTGGGTTGCAAATATTAAAAGTTTGATAAGCACTACTTTAACTAAAATTTTAATGAAGCATACTCAGTTTCTTAACTCAGAACTATATACACCTTATTTCTCGAGTCATTTATTTCTATGAAAATTCTTCCTTCTGGTGACAAACTGCAGAATGAAATTTGGGAATTAGTTAAAAGCTTGACACCTTAAGCAGCTAAAATTAGAAAATATGGCCCCCCCCCCCCTGTCAACGAGATCCCGTTAATAAGCTAGCAATCATTAGATTCTCTTGACTTGTTCTTCTCATTAAACTTGATGGGATACATAAATAGGTATTACTTAGGAGAACAAAGTTTAGCAATAAGGTGTGAATACTGAAAAATTGCAATGGTAAATAAATAGTATATAGTTTAGGTGCCGAAATAGATGGGACTTTTTAGGATCACTGGTTGAATTGAATTTAAATCGTTGACAAGCATATCTTCTAAACGTGATTTTGTAAAATTTTATGAATGTATATAAAGAGCATTAGAATGCATTAGAGTAATGCAATGAGAAATGCCCCTCTATCTATGGTTATATATATAAATATATATGCATGCCTTCTTCCTATTTTTAGTTATCTTAGGTATATAACTATACGTTTATTTTTATATTTTTGTTTATATATTTGTGTATATGTATATATATGTATAAAATTTTATATATGTGTATGTATATGTATATGATTATATATTAAATTTTTTTTTATTGGATTATATATATATATATACACTGCTGGACAATTGCTAAGGACGGATAACACTATCATCTATAGCAACCACAAAATGAAAGGAAGCAAAATGTGGAAAATTAGAATAAGTGCGGGATATTAGTAAGAAGAAGTTTGAGTATGCAAATTTTTTTCCACGTCTGTTCATCACGTGATAGCGTTCATAAGAGCTTTAAAGGTTTTGACGCGTGTGGACAGTTGTTGTTTCAAGGCAAAGTTTTACAGGAAAGATTTAATAGACGAACTTAAAATTTTTGGCATGTCTTCCCGACACCACATAGATGATTTATGCGTGGCCGAATTATTAGAAAGATCGAAGAAGGGCGAAAAATAACAGATGTTGCCAGGGAGTTTGACATCGCTCACAGCGTTGTTTCACGGCTGTGGAAGTCATATAAAACTATCGGAATGTGTAGTAGACGGCACGGGGGAGGTTGTGTTAGAAGTACGACACCTGCAGAAGACAGATATATCGTTCTATCAGCAAAAAGGAACAGGCGCACCACAGCTCAGCAGGTGGCAAATCAGTTTCTTGCTGCCTCAGGAAAGCAGATCTCCCGAAAAACTGTTGCCAGACGTTTGAGGGGAGGAGGACTATACGCACGCAGACCTGTTGTGTGTGTCCCATTGACCAGACAGCACCGTACTGCCCGTTTTCAATGGTGTCGTGAACATCACAATTGGAATGAACAGGACTGGGCATGCGTACTATTCTCAGATGCGTACTATTCTCTGTCATCGGATTGTAGACGCCAACTGATCTGGCGCGAGAGTGGTACTGCTTATCGTCCAGAAAATATCCAGGAAAAGGACCGATATCCGACATGCAGTATCATGGTGTGGGCCGGCATCATGATCAATGGCCGCACGCGCCTACATGTGGTTGCGAATGGGACTATGACGGGCCAACGATACATTGATGAAGTTCTACTTCCTCATGTTCGTCTTTTCCGTGGTGCTGTCGGTGATAAATTTGTTTTTATGGACGACAACGCAACATGTCCTCGAACACTCGCTGTTCAGGATTGTCTAGACAGCGAGGGTATTCAACGTCTCGTATGGCCAGCGCGTTCTCCAGATCTCAACCCCATTGAAAATGTGTGGGATGCTTTGGGGAGGCAAGTTGCTGGTCGAAACTATCCTCCGACAAACAAGAACACCCTCATCCGTGCACTCACAGAGGAATGGGATAAATTGCCTCAACAGCTGCTGGATAATGTTTTGCAAAGTCTGGTACGACGTGTGGAATGTTGCATCACACTCCACGGTGGACATATCCCGTACTGATACCTTTCTTTAAGGTGCCTGCTGACTTTTAGATGCATTGTTCCATTTCTCCGTACGCAGGTCAAATGAACATTTTTTTTTCTTTCAGATGTTTCACAGCTTTTGTACTTTCCAGAACAATAAATATTCTTTATTCTAATGTCTAAACAGTGTGGCAACTATATTTTATCCTACTAGGCCTCATGTCTCGCTTAATGTTATGCTACATAGCAATTTGTGATCCGTCCTTAGCAATTGTCCAGCAGTGTATATGTATATATTTATATATATATGTATATATATATGTATATATTTATATATATATGTATATATATATATATATATATATATATATATATATATATATATATATATATATATATATATATATACATAAGTTGATCTTAAGATGTTTTAGGATATATTAGTCTTCTTTTTAATTTGTTTACTGCTATATATATATATTCATCCATAGTCAATAATACTCTACTAGAGAGACGCAAATCAAAGGAATACTAAAGAAGTGAAACCTAAAAAACAGACATTAGAATTAAAAAAAAATATGTGGATATATATGGATGCTTCAGTGCTATAAACAGGGCTAACTTAAGACAGTTCTTACATGTAAAATAATTTATATAAAAGTGGGGTTTAATGAGATTTTTGTGTCTAGACAACCTTTCCCCTTTCTCTTTAACATACTGACCAAAATCCAATTGAAAATAATAAGTAGAGTTTCTAAGCCTATTTCAAGAAAAAGGTAACTCACCTAAAATTGGATAAAAATGCATAGTCCGCGCTAAATCTGTGCACAATAAACAAGTTATTCCCAGGTTCTGGACCCAAATACACAAATTCACAGCATAGTATTATTGACTGAATTATAGCACTTTGCAAAAAGTATAAAATTATTAGCACTTAATTAGTTATAAAGTATATGTTTTAAGATAAATATTACACAGTTACTTGTGAAACTCTAGGAATACATTTGTACTTTTCTATAAAATAATACTAAGGTTAAAATAAAGTAAAGGAATAAGTAATTTTAACTTTAATTTGAATATGTAGGTATTTAACTATATCTAACTCAGTAAAATTAGTCTATATTATGATAAAATCTATAATATAGACTAATAATCTTCAAAAGAATTTAATTCTTACAATTTAGAAAATCTTTATACAAATAATTATTAATAAAGTAATTGGGTTCTTTTGAATTAAGCAATATTTAATATATTTTTTTAAGTTTTAGTTTTTTCTGAACTTTTTGAAACAAGAAGTTTGCTACGTTGTACATAATTAATAATAATATTTCTGAATAATGATACATGTATATTACTTTCCAAATGAGGTATTCCTAATATGGAAATTTAAATTCTTCTTTTTTGTCCTATTTTTATCTTTTATTTGTATTTCTATATCCAGAAAATTTATCTCATAATTGTTACTATTTGCTAGTATTAAATTAAGGTATTCTGGATAAAAGTTAGTGTTTGATTTCAAATTTACTTGCTTAAAGAATGTGATAATATATATATATATATATATATATATATATATGTGTGTGTGTGTGTGTGTGCTGTATCTATTGAATCATTACGTGATTGCTATAAGTTGCATATCATTTTCAAGGTTTGATCAAACAAAAAGATAAAAGCTCAATTGGGACATTATAACGTATATTATTCGTGGTCAGAATTATTTTTAAATGTAGCAAAGGAAGTGTTTTCCTTATTAAATTGATTTAATTTTATATGAAATTAATTTACAAGTTCAAGTTTATTCACTCTAGGCTGTTTGAAAAAACAGATGGATTTCTTGCAAATGTGTGTGTGTGTGTGGTTTTCGTTCAAGAAATGTTCGGGATTGATTTGGTTTAATAAAATATTTCAATTAAACATTTAAGTTGCATAAAAATGTAGAAGAAAAATATAGTTATTGAATTCAACTATTTTGCTTTGAAAATGTATACAATACATTCTACCTGTAGATATCTATAGTATGAAATAATTTCGAATATGTAACTAATTTACTTAATGGTTTATTAAAATAATGCATTTCTTATGTATACTGGATTATTCAAGTAAATATTGTGCACATTTATTGAAATGTTGAAGGCAATTGAGTATTAAGGAAATGTATAAAAAGAGCCTTAAATTTGCATGAATCTTGTGTAGAACTTCAAATCCCTCCCTCTTAAAACCTATTCTCTCTTCAATTCATTATTCATACATTAACAATTTCTGCGAAAAGAGAGAGCGATTTCACCTAGAAATCAACAAGCATTTCAGACAGGCTTCTGAGAAATATTACTAATAAGCGTTTGCGTCTTTTTCTTTTTTTGTTGGATCTCCTTTCTTCTATCTACAACTTCATGCAGAACTGCACACGAACAAATGGTTTTCTCTACCAGATGTTACATTTTCTCTTCATTTCATTTCATTTTCTACTTTATCGTTATTATTTTCTTGTTTTCTGCTACACTTGAGCTTTGCGTTCATAATAGAAATTTAACATTTGTTCTACGTACATCACAGCAATCTGAGTGATCAAAATTAACTCGGTTCTATTTCAGACGCCTTTTTTTTTATCTCTTTGCGACCTTTTGAGAGAAGTTAAATTCGAAATTTGAAAGAAGATTTCTATTTTTATTCGGTCTTTTCTTCGTAATTCTATTTTAATCCTCTGTTTTCCACTTGTAATTGAGTTATGAGAAGTTAAGATTAGCTTCGAGTTTTTATCGATAGAAATACTAGTTAAAAATAGTTTGACAAATTTTTCAAAATGTTCTATACAAAATGTAATCGAAAAATATAAAAGATAATTTAAAATTTAAATTGAATTAATTAAACGAATGAATGAATTAAATTAAATTAATTAAAATTTATTATTAAAAAAGTGTTTATACGATTTATAATGGTGCTTTGGATTTGAAAAAGAGAAATTATTTGATTTTAAATAAACAATTTTCACTTAAATAGAGGCACGAGTAAATAATTTTCTATGACGATATTAAGTATAAAGATTTGAATAACGGTGTTTTGAGGTATTCATTTTTATTAAAACATTTATTGTTAAAGTATGTTATACAAAATTATATTTTTTCAGTACAAGGCTTTCTAGTTTTTATAAATGATAAATTAAAAAAAATCACACTACTTCAAAGTTTTGCAATGGATAGTAATGCAAATAATGGAGAAAAAGAGTGGATTAATTGCGAAATAATTTGTTTTTTAAACAATGAAACTATTAAATAATAACATTTTTAGTAGTTTAAAGTTATTGCGACAATAAAATGTCAGATCGTAATTATTTATTTATGCAAAATTTAAGTTAAAACTTGAAATTTACTTTTATTTAGAAAAAAAAAATTTAAACTCAATTAGTTCTACATATAATACTGTAATTGTTAAAAGTAAATTAGTTAGAATAATTTAATTCAACTTAAGAATAGATTTTCGAAGATTAAGGCATCATGTAATTATTAATATTAATAATAATCGTTATTCATTTAATTACATGACTGATTTTTCTCCCCAGGGCAGTCAGTACCTTAATTCAGTGCTCCGCAACCTTTTTATCGCTGCGGACCGGTCAACGTTTGATAATTTTACCGCGGCCGGCTGAGGGTGGGGCACGTTGATTGTTTTGATTTAACAATTTTAATTTAGTTACATTTAAATAGCCTTCAGAATAAAATATAGTTACAACAAAAATGATTAAAAGTTATTTTTACGTGGAAATTTGCTCAAATCCGAGAGAAATGCACCACTTTTAATAAAATGGCAATAGTTTAATGTTCTTTAGGCGGCCCGGCACCATTTGATCCACGGACCGGGGGTTGTGGAACACTGCCTTAATTGATATATTTTTATACAAATGTTACACTCATTAAAATACTATTGGATAAATGATCTTGCACTAAACAGCTGGGAATTTAAAAAAAAATACCCCTCACACACACAAGACAATTTTATAATCTAGGTAACAGTTTCAGAAGAATAACAATAATAATAAATATTAAAATAGAAGAGAAATAATATGTAGTTTACAAAATATTTTTTTGGCGAAATTAAGGTATCCGACTAGGTTCGGAACCGCGATTTTTCAAAAGCGTATAAATGGATAATATTTATAATATTTAGTGTCACTTAGATTAGAAAACGTATATAAATTTGTTTTAAGAATAGTATTACAATAAAAAATTATTTAAGTACAATATTTTGACAAAAAACGAACATAGAATGACCCATTTTCAAAATATTCTCCTTTTGCGAAAAATGCTTCTATTAGAATAATACTTTGCTTGTGTATAGTTCAGACCTCTGTACAGAGGCAGATTTAGAATTTTTGAAATATATAACTTAGAAGTGGGTTTATTCATGTTTTACGACAACAGAGGGGAGAAATTTTAAGAGAAAAACGCCGATAATTATTTCAATTGGTAGTAATTCTAAAAATAATCTGAACTTTTCAAAAATTATAGTTGAGTCTCTGTACAGAGGTTTGAGCCATATACAGACAAAATATTATTATAATAGAATCATTTTTTACAAAAGGAGAATATTTTGAAGAAAGGTTATTCTAAGTTAATTTCTTGCCGAAATATTGTATTTAAATAATTTTTTTTTGTCAAAATGTCCTTAAAGCAATTTTATACATGTATTTTAATCTAAGTTACACAAAATATCATGAAAAGTAACCATTTATGTGCTTTTTTAAAATCACGGTTCCGAACGTTTTCGGATACCTTAAGCTTGTTTCAGTGAAACATCATGAATTCATGATATTTTTAAATATGATATTTGAAACAAATTTTTATTACCCAATATTCACTGATACTAGTAAATCTTTCTCAGATTTGTACTAGAGTATACAGCTGAATATAACATTGCACAATCTGTAGATATTTTAAGATGATTCTAATTTAAATTCTGCCTCTAATAGGTTTTTAATTCCTATTCCATTAGATTCCTTTTTCATTCAGATTGTTTCAATGACAGACTTATGCTTGACTTATTAAAGATAATGCCCCTTGCTTTGGAGAGAATGAATCGGGCTTTTTTATTACATTAAAATTATTGATAATGGAAGTTGTTTTTAACCTAAGTAATAAGAACAAATTTGAGTTGGGCTTTAAGCTTCTAACTGCACCACCATATTGCACGAGGACGTCAAAATCTAAGTGAATTCCGATTTTTGAATTGTAAATATTTCAATCTAAAAAGGACTGGAATCTATCAGTCATTCGAATATTTTTGACTACATGAGTTTACAACTTTTGTCCCGTTGTATCGAGATAAACGCAAATAAAAAGTTAATTTTGTAACTACATATACACGTGTAAGTATTATATATATATATATACATACATATATATATATATATATATAATATATATATATATATATATATATATATATATAGGTTTTGTTTGTTTTGTTTGTAATAATACTTGATATAAAATGTCTTTCGATGTGTCTTTAACTTATAATAAATAGGCTTGAATGAATTAATATTGAAGTCGCATTATTCAGCTACTCGAGAGCTTTCGGCGATGGACCTCGTAATTTTGAACCATGATCAAGTGACGAGGACGACACCTGAACTGGCACTCTCTTCTCCTAACGTCCACATAAACAGGAGGACGTTTGAGCTACGGCATATTTAACGTGAATAGGCCCTTCTACACAGCGAATCTTCATCGGTATTAGGTTCGAACTCACAAAACGCCAGCCACGAGTCCGTTTCCTTGACCACTAGTCTACAGCGGCTACATGACGGTATTGAACACTCCAACCTATCAATACCAATTTAACTAAAACTTTACATCCTAATACACTACTACGGTGAAATATTTGAAAATTAGATGAGGCAATATTGCATAGGCTATATAATCTGCCGCTTCAGCGTATTAAACATGAAAATCCTGTTACTGGAAATACGAGAAGTTTTCATTAGGAACAGGTATAACAGCTTAGATTGCTGGAATGCGAAAAAATAATGTTTTTTTCTTTCTATTGCCGTTACTCCATGTGTGTTTGTACTGCAGCTTTTTGCTTCGTGTGTGCTCCTCAATGAAATGTGTAATTAAACTTGTTTCTTCAGTTACTCAACTCCAACGAGATTTAGATGTCTCTACACCAGCTATACTCAACCTTCGGCTCACCGAACCTTTTTCAGTGCCCTGGGCCGCTCTGCGAAATTCAATTATTTAAGAACAATGTGTTAAAAATTTGGTGGGAAATTCTTTGACAAGAAATCAAATGCATCGAATTTGCTTTTTTATTGTCGATGTCGTACGGGTGTAAATTGATAGTCTTTTTCTATTTGTAACTATTAAGATTAGGATAACAGACAACAGTGGCGACAATTTTATGGTTGGAACTAATTTTTAACAATCTTTTATACTTAACAAACGAAAAATATTCGAACGATTTGGAGGTTGACTGTTTTGCAGCGAAAAACAAATAGGGATCAGTATTTGTTTAATTTATTATGAAAGTGCTGTATTTAAAAAATATTAACTAACATGAATCATTAAATGACACTTTCCCTCCAAGATCTTTTTCAAGGGGTGATAAAGGGATTTTATTGTACATTCTTTGAAACAGCAACATAGTGATTTTTCAGTGGTAATGTCGCTGCAGTAACAAAGACATCCTATGAAGTTTGTTATATTATTGATAATCATATGAAACCGTTTATTGATGAGAAAATTGTGAAGGGAGTGTTTCTTAAATTATTTTAATTTAGTGCTAGTAACAAAAATGAAAAATATAAAAAAATAATCATTGAGAAAAGCAAAACAGGAGTTATGACATTTTGATCAATTTTCCACACTTTTAACTTGCAATGTTATTTTTGTTCTAAAACATTTCTCCTCCCCTCTCCCTTTAACGCCATGTTGCGGCCCGCGAGAAATAGTTATCATATGTATGCGGCCCGCGTGAAATGTGAAATGGCTGACATATGAATGCGGCCCAGCAGAAAAAAGGTTGAGTACCCCTGCTCTACACCATATTTCAATCCAGAGAAAACACTATACACATATTTATACCTCTCACACATGTACAAGAATATATATTGAAAATACGGATTTCTATTTATAGTTAAGATCATATTTGTAAGGTATCAAACGTTCTAAGGAATCATACAAAATTAGCTATCTTAAAGCTAGGTTAAGACAATAGCAATTTAAAGGAAAAAGCATCCACCTTAGAGAAAAGAAGAGAATATAAAAGAACCAAAATTTTTCCAAAAGTTGACGTAAGCAATTTAACTCTCCTTTTTTTCTCTGCATGGTTTTAGCAACAGAAATTCAATTGCCCAAAGGGATTTGTCCAACGATTTGCTTTTTTCTAGTTTCTGTTTGTCTTTCCTATAAAAATCTTTTCCTTTCTTCTTTTTGCTGCGTTAAAGGACTTAAATACTGATTCTTTTTGGAAGAATAACTATGTGCTGTGCGTTTCCATCTTTGAAATCAGAAGCAAATTCTGTAATCATAGTCTTTAAATTTTATTTATATATATAAGTTCAATGTTCAATTTAAACGAAATTATATACATAAAGTATTGTGTTTTTCCGAATTTTTAAATTTTTTTGAAATCTTCGAACATTTTTTTTGTAATAAAATCGTTTGCAAAAGACTCAGCAAATGCGTCGACATTTTTCTTAGTAAATTGCTGTTTTATAATTATGTTTTTATATATTTTTTTATCAAATATATAAACAACTTTCAAAGATAAAAAAAGGAAGAATATTGAAAAATATCTACAGTTTACATTGCAGATAAAAAATTAATAATTACTGGTTTATGGTTCACGTATCATTTGATGTTTGAAATAGAATTATAAATATTAATGTATTTTAATTTTGAACTAAAAGCTTCAATTTGAAAAAAATATTCTTTTATCAAAAATTAAAATAACAAAAAATATTGAAATAAAAACTCACTTTTTTTACCAGTATTAGCTCTCTGACAAGTAAATCGTGGGCGATTTTCAACATTTGTAGAAGAATTCTTTTAAGTCATAAACAAGGCTATTGAGTTTGAGCAATGCTTTCTCATTGTTAGCTAATGGAAATTATGGTATTTGTCGACAATTCTTAATTTGGAAAGAAATCGATAAGTATAAATACCCAATTTTTTTATTTTGAAAATAGAGAAAAAAAATTTATCAAAATATTATAGCCGATTTTTTAAAAAAAATATGAAAGTTTTATTAGATTAACTGTTTGCACAAATTAATTATAGTCTATAGAACAAATTTTTTTGTTTATTAATTGCATATTGACTTAAAGATTTATTTGATTTGATGTTAAACTTGAATTTAAGTTATTATAATAATTTTTCTTTACTTTGCAAACACATTTGCTTAGTGCACCTAAAAGCGGCAAGAGAAAATATGCGGACAGTTGGAAAGTTGGATTTGGGAAAACTTTCCTTTATATTTAGAATATTTTGGGAATCTATATATAGTAAAAGTTATCTAATGGCTTGAGTTGTCGTAGAAATTCTTTTGACAGGTGTCTGATGACAGGAATTTCGTGATTTTCAAATGAAATACGGAATGCACTGCAAAATATTTGTGAGAAATACAGAATGATTTTCAGTGCCTTAATAAAATGTTTAAGTTTAATGTAATAAATATCGATTTTTAAATTTGAATTCAATGAAATGTTAATCATAAAGAGAGAGAGAAGAAGGATCGTTAATCAAAGAATAGCAATTTATGAACTTGTTCTATTTGGCATATTTAACGAAGTATATATATTATATAATTATCTTGACACACCCACACATTTTTTGCCTGTAATTTTACGCAGAGGTTACATCATGTCATCGGTTATTATTTTGTAATTGAATGTGGAAATAAAATGTTCTGAATATTATTTATACATAAGGGATTGAGATGAAACATTGTACATATATTTGTGTAACTTTTAATATTTTCTTTTTAGTATGATAAACTGTATAGTGAAGTCCAGTGGCTGAGTGGTTAGTGCATCGCGCTTCCACACCACAGGTCCGAGTTTCAAACCCCGGGGTGGGAAAGGTTCACTCATCCTTTCATCCCTTCAGTGGGTCGATAAATGAGTACCAAGTTTGCTTAAGAACTTAACACTGGAGTTCGTGTCAGATTAACCACCTGACCGGAATATCCGATAGTGTACCTCAAGGCCCTAGGTCGCGTGTATTGAGTTGAGCACAGTAGGCCTTGGAACTCATGGGCTGTCGCGCTACCGAGTTAAGTTAACTGTATATAAATAATCTAAGTATAAGTTTGCACAACAGTTTTGCAAAAACATCTCGGGGCATAAATTTCATAAATTGAGTTTTCAAACTCGAATTAGCTCGTAACTAACTTATGTTTTATTTACGATATTCACAATCGATAATTATTTGCAAATATATTTCTGTGTATTTCAACTATTTTTAAACTAGTTTATTGGTTTAAAAAACGGTTAATGGTTTTTCTATGTAATTACAACCATAAATATACACACCCCGTAAAGAAAATGCATTATTATTTTCAAACAAATGTGAAAGTTCTAATATTTGTTTTAATTTTTTTAAAAAAATAACCGAATAATACGTTAGTCAAAAATACTTCCAGAGAAAAATATTTTATATGGAGTATCATGTGGTGTATAGTAATGCGACGCCCGGCGGCCCCCCATCAATAGCGATAATTTTATCTTTATTAATACAAATGTTGCATACATTTTGAAAGTGTTGTCCTTAAATGAAAACAAATAAATAATTAAATTAAAAAGATAGAATGACAGGGACAAAATTTAATGTTAGCCACGCAGTACTTAACTTTGGAGGAATAAGAATTTATGGATGCCTTAACATTTACTTTAAAATATTTCTGATTTCAATGTTCAATACGAGATTTAAAAACATGTATCACTACTGAATCATATAATGTGTATTTTACCACAAAAAAGTATTTACTACTATTTATACTATATGTACATACCTTATGACTATTTTTATGTACATTTCCTGTTTTTAGAAATAAATAAATGACTCAACACGAAAATGCTTAGTATATTTTTTTGAACTTTTAAATTTAAAAATACTCTTATCTTAAATAAATAATTTCATATACTGCACACACAAACATCTCTTCACTAAACAAACTTAATTGCTTAGTAATGAAAATGGAAATGGGGTTTGCTTATGAATCCATGCGTAAATGCTGTAGGTAGTAAAGGTTAACTACACTAAAATTAAAAAAAATAATTCAGTCTTTTCAAATGACTATTTTCATAAAAAATGCATTCTTGCAAGGTTTAGACATTTTAGGTTTATAAGGGGTGTGACCCAATGTAATAAAGGGACACGCGGTGAAGGGGTTCTTAATTAAGTCCACTAGTTAATTAAACACGTTTATTAGGCAAAACAAACATTTACATACATAACTAGAGAACTAACAGTTACAATAGAATTGAAAGGGATCGGAGCGCATGCTCGTATGTCCTTACAGTTCCGAAGCTTGGCCATTACTGAAGATTGTTCTAGCCGCTAGAGGGCTCGATAGTCTTTCTACTGTTCATATGAGAAGAGTTTAAACTACGGGGGGTTAGAATCTCCCCCTATGGATCCGACGACGTCCCGGCGAGGAGACATAATTAGCTGTTGTAGTAGTAGCTCTTGTTGAGGGATGGATGGCTCTGTTGGAAACTGCTGTTGTAGCAGTCGACGGGCTTGGAACATGTTTATTTTGTGATGTGGACGTAACTCTTCGTGGTCGGCCTCTCTTCCGAAGTGGAGCTACCGGAGAAGTGTTTATGTCTTTAACAGGTGTTAAAGCAGAAGTATGGTAAGTAGCAATCGGTTCAGATGGATTGGCAAGACTTGCGATAACATAAGAAGTCGATGACTTTTGGGTGAGAATTAGATATGGACCGTTACGCTTTGGCATGAACTTGGAAGTTTTCTTGTTCTTTGCACTACTGATGGAATGTAAAGTAACCCAAACTTTATTTCCAGGAGAATAATAGACTGGACGGCGATTTTTATCATATTGCTTTTTTCGTTGATCTTGCTTTGTTTCTATTCTTTCTCGTATGTCTTCAGTAATAGTTGCAAATCGTTTTAAATAAGGTGTTATTTCGGCAACAAAATTGTCATTGTGAACGACGCTTTTGAAATCTTGCACCACATCGTCTACAGTTCGTAGCTCTCTCCCGAATAGTAGGTAAGCAGGAGTGTGACCTGTAGTATCACAGACAGTTGCATTCATGGCAAAACGTATGACTGGGAGTTTGGAATACCAACTAGAATGATCGTCTAACAACAAGTATTGCAAGTCGGGGTCTAAGGTCTCTGTTTTTTCGCTCTACTGGATTAGATTGTGGCGAATAAACTGGTATGAAGTTTTGACTTATATTTAAAGTAAAGCAAATCTGTTGTAGAACAGCACTGACAAACTGCGTTCCATTGTCACTGATAATTCGTCTTGGTATGCCATGACGCATGAAAACTTCTTCTATGAGAGTTGTTGAACATTGACGAGCACTGGCTTGAGAAAGGGCAAATAACTCAACCCACTTCGTGGCACAATCCTCGACAATGAATATCCATTGTTTACCTGTGTCAGTTTGAGGCAATGGCCCAAATAAATCAATAGCAATTACTTCAAATCTCTGTGAATAGACTGGAGTTCTAAGCAAACCGGCAGGTTTTTGGTTTGTAGCCTTAAAACGAGCACATTCTTCAATTATGCCTTCTGAGAGAAGTCGATCGATTTCTTGTTTTAATATTTCCTTCTTGGAAGGATTCATCCTATAAGGTGGCACTGCAACTGGAAGATGATTTCTTGTATTTATACGATGTTCAATAAATGGTGTAGGCTCTCCCCCGGGTTGAAAGCATTCTTCATACTTTTCCAATAGTGAATTTATTTCTTCCCGTTGTGGAAGTGAAAGGTGAGTACCTTCATTTTTCCGAAGTTGACAAAGATGTGGTTCAGGGTCAACAGTGAGCAGAACATTGATATTAGGAGGCGCTTTCACAAAATTATATTTTCTGTGAGACGTTTTAGTGAAGTACCATTGTTTTCTTTGGAGATCTAAGAGATCCCTGCAGCTGTTAAAAAGTCTATGCCTAGAAGGGTTCTGTTACCTCTAGCATTTTTCAAAATTAATAGTTCCGTGGGAATGACTTTTCCTTGAATACTAATGTCTACAAAAGTTGTCAGTATTTCTGTGGTTTGAGTACGACCGTCAGCAAGAGTCATCTGCATGGTTTTCTCTTCAAAATTCAATACTTTTTGTTTAAGTAAATGGTATAATTTTTCACCAGCCACTGAATGTGTAGCACCAGTATCAGCACAAACTGCTGCTTCTGTATTACAAATGGAAATTTGGATTATACTAATGGGATTACTTTCACTAGAAAAACTATAAAAGTTTGATTGATTCAGACTTGATGACAAGGCATCATCTTTTTGTCGAACTGGGTTGCAAGTGTGGCATCTTGATCGAATGATTCCAGGAGCACCACATCCATAGCAAGATACAAAAGTTCTTTCTTCTTTTGTATCAACGATTTTCTTTTCAGGTATTCTGTCTTTAGAAATGGGATTCCGCCTACTGTTACTGGGAATCCCGGTTTCCCGCCTACTTTGACTGGGGAAACCAGACAGAGAATGTTCATACGACAACTTAGGATTTTGTGTGTAGTTACTTCTCCAAGGACTGGAATTCATTTCTTTTTGCTTCCAGCTAAAGTTTTTATTGTTTTTATTTCTCATGTTTTTAACTTCTTCATACGAATCTAGCTTATCCACTAGTTATAGAGGATTGTTCCAATTACACCACTGGTCCAAAAAGTGATCTTTGTAATCTTGAGGGGTTTTCTTTTTTATTTGGTCCGCCACAATCAAATCTTTCAATTCTTCAAGCGTAGTAACTTTTGATTCTTTCAGCCACCCATCAAAATATGTTTGCAAGTCAAAGTAGAAGTCACGCCAGGTTTTCACAGGATCTTTAGTGTGTCGGGAAAACATCTGCCGAAATTTTTCTGCACTTATTTTAAAGCGTTTTAGAAGAATTTGTTAGACTTTATAGTAGTCTTGAGCATCGGCAAAAGATTCTTTAGAGATTAAATTTGAAACTTCAGTTGGTAAAAGACCAACAAGGTATACCATCCACTGTTGAATTGGTACTTTTAAAAATGTTAACTGCCTTTCGAAGAGGTCTAGAAAAATTGTTACATCAGTTGTCTTTGGATCAAAAATCGGTAATAGCTTATGGAGTTCTAACTTTGGCATATTGGAGTCTGCAGTTGTAGAAGTATCAGTTATAAGTTGAAGTTTTTGCAGTTCAAATATTCGTTGGTTTTCCCTATCTCTTTCAGCTCGCAATTCGAGCTCTTTTCTATCACTAATAATACGATTTAAACATTCTTTAGTAAAAAAATCTACATCATACCCTTCACTTATTAAGATTGCGTCTTTTATGTCAAGAACTTTGAAATTATCTGGTATTGATATGTCTAGCGTTTCCGCCAATTCAAGGAGATCCTGCTTGCTACCTTTTGCTAAATAGGCCATCGTGAAATGTCACTTCAAATTAATTACAAATTTATATTCTTTGAACTTTAAATTAAATTTAACAAAATGTTATTAATGAAATAATGATACAGTATTATACCACATAAAAGTAATATCTCAATTTCTTACAATATGCAATTTGAAAAAAAAATTTCATGAATCACAAAAATGAAAAAAAAAATCTTTTCGTTGTTTTCAAGTTCAATACACAATCAAAGTAAAATTACTATCAAACTTATAGTTAAAAAAATCATCAAAATAATCTGAAAACGCTTTTGAAATATATCATACCACAAGTAAAAAGAATCATATACGTACTCATAAATAAAAGTTCTACTTAGCCGAAACAAAATTTCCTATTAGTATTCAAAAAGAAAAAAGTTATTAGAACTCAGAGTTATAAGCAACCTTGAACTGTCTATTTCTCCCTATTTTATTTTCGCTTACACAGCATAAAATATCTCATCAGATTCATAAATGAATCATAGCTTAAAAATTAATACTAGCAAGAAGAGAAAACGGAGATATATATATTCTTTTTTCTTTTAAACCACTAAATATATTATTTAACTGAGACAAATTTTTCAACATATAATGCACATTTTACACTTAAAATTATACACATAAATGAATATTTTTTTTTTGAAAATAGCATATAACAATACAAAAAATTTTCCAGCTTGAATGCTTTCGAACAAGAATTGTAATAATTCAGAGAAAATAATACACATAAATACATATATATTTGATTTTGTGTTCTCACTTAAGCTTTTAAGTAAACAACGTTATACTTATTAGTTTAAACAATACAGGAAGTATATTTTAAAAACACACTGAATATAATTTAACTGTATATTATGCTGTTTAGCAAATTACACAATTACATTTCTTGAAATAAGAAAAAAAGATTTCTTAATTTAATTCGAACAGGACGTTCTAAATTTAAATCAGTAAAGAATGTTCTCTATGTCAGAACAATGAAGTCAATTTTTAAGAAATTAAAACTTACACAATTCTTTAGGATATTAAATCCAATTTGCATTTGGGCATGCAATGGTTAATTTAGTATTATAAGGTATAATACTTAAAAGAAAATTCAAAGTAAAAACTTTACTTGTTCTTCGGGTGAAGATAAATCCAACGATTTTGTTAAACTTGCTCATTCTACAGGTGAGAACGGAACAATAGCGGTTAACCTGAAAATTAATAGCGAGCAACAGCCAAGCCTCTTTAACTATACAAACACGTTGGGCGTCAAATTATAAGGGGTGTGACCCAATGTAATAAAGAGACACGCGGGGAAGGGGTTCTTAATTAAGTCCACTAGTTAATTAAACACGTTTATTAGACAAAACAAACATTTACATACATAACTAGAGAACTAACAGTTACAATAGAATTGAAAGGGATCGGAGCGCATGCTCGTACGTCCTTACAGTTCCGAAGCTTGGCCATTACTGAAGATTGTTCTAGCCGCTAGAGGGCGCGATAGTCTTTCTACTGTTCATATGAGAAGAGTTTAAACTACGGGGGGTTACAGGTTTAATTTTATTTACTGTAATAAAAATTCAGATATGTGTTTGTAATGAATAAAAATATATGTAGGTAGAGTTAAAACTTTATAGGATTATAATTTAGTCCATAGTTTTTGTTATGAATGTTTTTAATTGGTTACTTCGGAAATGAAGAAGGAATGAATTTAGTGTATATTAAGGGTGCATATTATGGATATATATTAAGGATCACACTATATAGCAACACAAGGGCTATTGGCAAAAGACCATGTAACTTAAGTGAGGAGAATGACACTAGGCTGGCACCTCCTCTCTAAACTCCCTTACCAAGCCAAAAAGAGGATAATGAGCCTTCGATAGAATTAATGTTTCTTCCTTTCTACAGCGAGACCAGTGCCACCAGTGTTCAAACTTAGGTCATGCTGACCACGAGTTCAAAACTGTAACCCAGTTGTTCTCAAACTTTCACTACTGGCCACCCAATTTTCAATCATAATTTTTTATCGCGCCCCCCTAAAAAAATAATGCTTTGAATGCAATAGTAATGCACTTTCTGAGGCGCTAAAGCTACAATACGATCAAAATTATAAACCGTACAAATTAACGAGATAAGTGTTAAATTTAGTATATGTTACTTTTATAAGTAATACATATTTTTATTCTTTTTACTTTTTACCTTGTTTCCCTATAAAAGCGTGTTTTTTAGTTTCTTTTAAAACTATAGTTTGTTTCATAACTATTTTTACTATACACGATAAAAATCACAATTCCAGTGAGTAATTTAATTAGAGAAAATATACATACCTACTTTCAAGGACTTTTCAATTTTTCTTTGATAATTTGAGAAATATCCAATAAAACTAAAGAAAATGTTCCAAATGTTCGCGTCCTTAATAAAGAACATAAATCGCAGACACTTTTCGCTAAGAATACAGTAACGTTATTTTCCAACAAAACCTTCATATTTTGTGCACGTTTTTGTAGTTTTGCTGTCGTTTTATGATCTACAAATAGCATTTTAAACTTTTCTTTCTTGTGTCTTTTTGATAAGGCGAAGTTCTACATTACAGCTTCATAGTTTTCTTCATAGAGATCCTTAGGCAGCATTTGCAAATTTCAAATCAACTCAAACGTTTCATGTCTAACGCTTTCCTCAGATTTACTTTGGCTATCTTGATTAATATTCATTATTTCAGCAGGTTCTTCAATTGCTTGATCAGTTTCAACTTCCTTCAATAGGGATTACAGATGCCCCTTTTTTATATTCTGCGCATTTACATTTATAAACCATAATAAGTCGTAGAAAACAGCAATTAAAACGATAAAACTGTTCATGGAGAAAGTGTAGCATGTTCTAAAAAATAATTGTGTAAAACGTTTTTTTTATGCATTATATGTTTCAGAATACTCATAAAAATACATCTTAGTCAAATAATCCTTCAAAGTTCTCAATATGCTTATCCATATATTATAAAACTCATTCACATGAGTTTTTACATGGGGAAAATAGCAACAGAAAAATATTATTTACAACTTTTCTTAAAGAAAAAGAGACGGAGTGAAGCATACCAGTAAGTTTAAAGGTCAAATATATGATAATAAAAACTAGTATTTTAGGGGTTAAAGGAAACGTAATAAAAAATATCTCATCGTGGGATTAAAGTAAAGCAAACAAAATGTCTTTTTTTATTTGGTTATAGGAACAAAGATGGCTAATGAGCGTTTGAAGTGGAATCTTTTATTTTTGATGATCATCAGATGATAAAAATAAATTATATCAGTGTAAATGTGTATTTTTTATTATGTCAGAAAGCATTTTGTTTTACTTCATTCCAAAAAAATTATTTTTTTAAACCTTTTATTTTTAATTTGCTCGCGCCCCCCTCGCAGGGTTACCACGCCCCTACAGGGGGGCGCGCCGTACAATTTGAGAAACACTGCTGTAACCAATAGGCTACCATGGCTACTGGGTGCTTTTGAATGTAAGGCCCTGAAAAGGGTTTTTGGAGAAAGTCATGCATCAATCATGCTAGCAGAAAACCCATTCCACCTTTTGGTACTCATAGCTTAACGTACTTGTAAATCAAATTTCATGTGTATTTATGTATCATATACATATACTCATATATATGCATGTATATATATATATATTCATAAATTTTAAAATTTTTCTTTAAATATAAAATTATTAGTCTTTTGTAGCTTTTTGAGCACAAAAACTGTTTTACGTAATCCACATACATTGATTACAAGCACAAAAAAATATAAGTTAATACCAGTAAATCAAAATTTTTTTTATAAACCGTACCATGTGCCTTTAGTGTTCTCATAAGAGTTCCAGAAGAGATTAAAAAAATTTAAGAAGAAGAATGTAGCAAATGCAATGCTGCTTTCGTTATTTTTTGCATAAATTTGCACACTAAGATTTAATCTTTTTCCAAAAGCTAGAAATAAGGACAACAAACATTTCTACCATATTTTTTGATAAATGTCGTTCTAGACAATGTATTATTCTTTTCTTTTATAAAGCTTCTACTTTTAACTCTTATTCACGACTTCACGTAGACCTGTACAAGAACAAATGGGTTTCTCGATCAAATGTTACATTTTCATTTTATTCTTTCGCATTCCTCCCTGCGCCATTTCACTTCTTTTCTTTCTTTCCACAAATGGACCACACACGCGTTTACTCTTTATATTCAACATTAATTTTCTGGGTGTCACTGTAGTCTGTTGGATTGAAATTAACTCGTACTTTTAGTAAAACTGTGTATCTTCCTAAAAGTATTCGAAAACAAATTTTTATAAGTTAAACTGGAAGGAATATTATTATGGTAGAATTTAATAGAGAATCAGACTCATTTTAAATTTAAACTGTTTATTTTTCTCGTTAGTCAAACATAATTATTGATATGTACTATTAATTAAAAATGAACGATAAAAAATTAGATAATTCCTCTTTCTTTAAAATATGACTATTCAAATATTTCACTATTGTATTAAATAATTTAAGACTACTTTGCTTAATGTGAATGGGTTCAGAATAATTATAATAATTTTAACGATATGAAAGCAAATATATTTTTATATAAACTACACGAGTAACTACTTACTAAGAACGGAATATTTTGAAAAAAAAATAATAAATCGTTTAATTCAAAAATAAAGAGCTTCACTAAAGCTACAGTAATTAAATTAAATACACTTAATTTGATAAATACAGACAAATATTTTATGAGTATTAAGAGTAAGTAGTTCCAATTTCATGCAATGAATTAAGACTTAATGAACGGACACACTTGCATAAATTTCGAAAATTTAAAATGTTTGCCAAAAACTAAATGAATTTTTATCGTATTAATTAGTGTACTAATTCCTGAAACTAATTCTAGTTCTTCTACAGATCTTTTTCAAAATGTCAGAATGAGGAGAAATGAATAATAAACTGTTTTCATAGAAATTTACTGGTGTGCGTGATACGCAGAGTACAAAAATAATTCAAAATAAAAAAAAAAAAAAAAAAAAAAAAAAAAAAAAAATAAAAAAAAATAAAAAAAAAAAAAAAAAAAAAAAAAAAAAAAAAATAAAATAGACTTCTATATGTATCGAGAGAGAGAGAGAAATACTGTTTATTTAAAAGAAATACATACCTTATATGCATTTTAAGAGATGTAGTTCTAGAAGTATACTATTTTCTCAAAAGCTTGAGATAATATCTCGAATAAATGAGTTACAAAACATGAGTATATTGCACCCGTACATTCCAGGTTTCGTCGTAAAAACAAAGGGTGCGTGTTATAAGCAAATATGCGAAAAAATGAAAAATGCAGCTTTGAAGTACAGGTGTGTGTCATACACCAGTGCACATTATGTGCCGGACTTTACGGTAATTCCGTTGAATTGAATGGTAGGAATTTTAAAAATGTAGTTATGTTTTTTGTGCATAATTTGCATATAACATAAAACATTTTTGAATAGTGTGTACTATTGTGCATACATACTATTGTACATTTTTTTATTACGAATTCCCTCTGAAACTTCAGAAACAGCGGAAACAACAAAACTTACAGCGCCTTGAAAAGCAGAATATTTAAATTAATATAACTCATTCAAATGAAAATTTTTTTTTTGGATAGTTAACATATTTACTGACATCTGTGCCATGGCATTAATAATGTCACGAACACGCTCATGGTAATCTTCGTTAATTGTTTGCAATTATCTTGGCTATTTGTCTACACAGTTTTGGCCCTTTCCAACAGTTCATTTTTGTCCTTGTAGCTAATATGTGTGTGTGAAGATCTTTCTCCATTAAACTTTACATACTCTTTATGGGCTTTGAATCGGATGTTTAGAAATGCGGTTTGGTTTTGCTACCCTTACGTCAACTAATGGGGATTTTTGACGAGAAGATACAGATTCTTGTTGCAAGATAAAATCACCTCGAATAGATAATCCAATGATGGTATCATAAAATGTTTCAGTACATCCGCGTATCTTTAGAAATTTACCTTTCCTGCTGAAATTCATAACTTGTTTATGCTTTAAACACTCATACACTTTCTAATCCTGACACAGGTGTTAAACTATCCTAAGCATTTCAGATAATCTGCAATAGCCCCTCCCCTCTTTCTTACTTGCCTTGTCAAACACTTTTACTCTGATGAACGGGAGGAATGCAAGGCATCTGTTGCTAAAAGTCATGGTAATCTTGCTGTAATTTTTCATCGGTTGCACAAATTGGTCATAGGTGGAAGGGTGATTATAACTAAGCGATGTTGCGCTCTTGATTTTCTTTTCTTGAAAGTGAGCAAAAAAATCAAAACGCAAAAAAACGCTTGTTGTCCACATATTCTCCTAAGCTGTATCTGTCTTTTGAAGTTGTTTTTTTTTCACAATACGTTTCATCATTGTGTCTTGTCTTGTGGTTATTCTCCGTAGTTCTGTTTTATTTTGTGTGGTTTTTTCGAAATTTAACTGACAGTTTCTTCAGAGCAATTTTTAAAAAAATTTCAATCATCTTCTGGATAAGTCGCTAATTGCACCGTGTTTAATCATAATCTTAATGCAAACCTGATAGGTTTTTTTGTGGCCCAGTTTTAAGTGTTTATTAACTAAAGTTTGACATTAAGACAAGCATTTGTATGCGTACTAATCCAGTACAGACGTCATTAAAATAGTCAGTCATCAAAAATAAACAAGTAAAAATTCTTGGAATATTCTAATATTTTGAATGACCTCTAAGAATATAATTTTTTGAACAAATTTGAATAATCTTTTTAATTTTTGTTGAATAATTTTTAAGATTTTGAATTATTTAATCATATTAGTTGTAAACTACGTAAAAAGAATAAGAGAAAATTGACTAATTGACTATTTGTTTCAAAGAAAGCAAATTTTTATAAAATATAATACATAATGATTAAATTACAATTTCTGAAGAATGTCTTGAATAATGCAATGAGCAATTTCGTTCCCATTTGGTATTCATTATTTTAGGTTTCATAATGAATTCAATGAGTTGTTGAAATATTGCAATATTTCAACAACTCATTGAATTCCAATATTTCTTTAATATGTATTTCGTTTATATATAGATATATCAGCATAATTAGTTTGTGTGATTAATTTTTTCTGATATTTATAATCTATATTGTTTTCATGTTCATGGGTGGTTCATTCTAAAAATATGTGATACTATTATTTTTTAAAAAAATTAAAAATTTTTTTTAATAATATTTATTAATGTATTTGCTTCTTAACAAGTCTATTTCACAATCAAAATATCGACAGAAACAACATTTTTTCAAACGTTACAGAATTAACTTATGAATAAGGTAATAAAAAAGTTAGAATTTAAAAAAAATTGGATTTTTTAAAAAATATTTTAACTAAACAAATATTTTAATATGATTTAAATATTCCATCTAAAATGTATTTTATGTTATACCTGGCATAAAAATCAGGCATGAGGCAATACAGAGATTTTGGATTTGACATAGCAATATTTCCTGAAGTACCTGTTCTATATATTTATAACAATGTAATTCTGCAAATATTTTAATATGATTTAAATATTCCATCTAAAATTTATTTTATGTTATAGCTGGCATAAAAACCAGGCATGAAGGCAATATAGTTATTTTGGATTTGACGTAGGAGTATTTCTTGAAGTACCTGTTCTATGTTGCTGTTGTTTCTATTGCCACCTGTCTGACGTTGTCAGATCGAGGCCCACGAAGTTCATCGTGGCAAGAGGCACGCCTGTCGTTGGCCTTGAGCTCCATACAGGTGACAGTACGATTTAGCTCGGCAAAATTCACTGAAGGGACGATAAATGGCGACACCACTTATCTCCACCTCCACAATTTCTGCATGGAACTGAAGGGGAGGGAAATATTCTCCAGTCCTTGCGCTCGTGACTCAGCCCACAGGACTTTGGATCCACTGATTTAACGATCACGTATTCCGTGTGTACTCGGAGGGTATTTGGTGGCAACGGGCATCGAACCCAGGTCTTCCGGTCTGGAGTCCGATGCTCTAGCCACTAGACTACCCACGGCCCAAGTGTTCTATGTATTAATAACAATGTAATTCTTTATACGCATTTTGTTGGATTTTGAAAATAAATAAGAATATATACTCATTTCTCAAAGAAATAAAAAGCAGCATTTCAAACCTTTACGCTCAAGGGCCATATCAACAAATCCACAATGACCCGCGGGTTACACAATTGTCAAAAAATATTGTAGTAGGGAATTTTATATAAAAAAGGGTTTGTTTTACAACACTACAACTGATTCTAAGTGAAGAGATGGTACAGATTGATTTCTATTTATCGGTTTCGAAAACGTTAAATGGACGGCGAATTAAAATACTTTGCGTGTTAGAGATAAAGTACCCCTTTTCTTCTGGAAACTTCACAGAATTTATGTATAGTCAGATTTCTTATACTTAAAATTAGTTAAGATACAATGAAATTTTTGAAAAGTTCGTCATTTTAAGAAAATTTTAACTGAAATGGATATCAAGTATATCAATAAAATATTTTAAATATCAAAAATAACAGAAAAAATAGCTTTTTTTACGACAAAAACAGATAAGGCTTTTCCTAAAATTACAGCAGGTTCAAATCAAGAGCCACTAAAATACCTTCAGTGGGCCATTCGTGACCCGCGGGCTACGGATTGAAGACCCTTATTTTAAAGTATGACATATAATTAAATAATGATTCAAACATTTTCAAATTTATATACTTTTTATACTCCTAATAAGATGCTTGTATCTATTTGAAAATTTGAAAGAAAAACATCTAAAAAAGCTTAATTTAATGAGAGAATTAAACGTTTTTTCGAAGAATATATACAGTAAATGATGTAGTAAGACCCCTGTAAATGATTTTAAATGCAATATTTCTTTTTATTGTTATATAGAAATTTTATTATAGTCTTAGCTCACAACAGTTAAGTCTTTTCCTAGGTTGTATGACATCACTTTTAACAGAAATGGAGCGAACCAGAGCTTTTTCAAAAATAAAATCTTACAAAAAAATAAAATGTCCAAAGCTGACATAATCGCTTTAGCTCTTTCTTTTTCTCTCTCTCTCTTTCTGCAGAGTTGTCGGAAACAAAAACTAAATGGCCTAAAGGTATAACGGATGGCTTGCTTTTTCACATTTCTGTTTTGTTTTTTCTATAAAGATTTTTTCCCCTTCTCTAGGACGACATTTAAGAGCTTAAGTATATTTTCTTTTGGAAAAAGATTATGCTTCTTTCCCGCTGAAAATCACAGAAGCATGTTGTAAAATATTTTCTTTTAACTGGTTTTAAGATCAGTATAAATATAGAGAAAATGAATAGATTTTGAAGCACACACACACATATATATTACTTATTTTGCAGCAAATTAACCGGAAATTTCTTTCTTTAGAGATACAATTTACAAACGTACTAAAAATAAACGCGAAATTCTTTCAGTTTTAAGGTTGCTCTAATAAACTGAGTATTTCTTAACAGCTATATATATTCTACAAGAAAATGGGAATTTTCCGTTTCATTAAGCTAAATACAGCTAGAAATGGACAAAATACAAGAAAAAAAAACACAGAATTTTAAAAGAATAATAAAGGAAAGAGAAAGAATAGATTCTTAGTTAGTTAGACTTCACTCTGGTAATGGATGACAAATTTTGTCTCGCTTTTTGATTAAGACTAAACAGCCCCCTACAATTTTCAAAAATACCGAATTTTTTTTGGGGGGCCATATCGTTGAGAAGTTTCTCACGAGATTTCAGATCTGATAACAAATTAGGTTTTAAGATACTTGAAGTTTTCTGAACTAAGATTTTGGTTTCGGTTTCATTTTAAAACATTTTTCCACTCTTAAATTGAACTAATCAGAAATATTTTTGACCACAGTCTCTTTCAGTGGGAAATGGTTATTAATTTCAATTTTCATTACTAAAATCATTTCTTCTTGATTATGGTATGAGTTTTTTGAGTTCTCATAATTGCTTAATTAAGATTTATTTTAAGGCCCATTTTTGTTTTGATAAAATAGTTTAGATAACTTATAAGCTATTTTAATAATTTTTTCCTGTTGAGAAATTGTCACGGCCAAAACATTCTCAGATTGATCTGAAAAGCAATATTTCGAAGAGATAAAATATTACTGAAAACGATTTATCTAACAACCAGCCTTTCACTGATACTGCAGTAAGACTTCCGAATGCAAGTATTCTGACTACAAGTAGTGCAGATAAACCTGAATATATTTTCATGACGTGCCAAACTACATTATAGTAAACATATAGTAGTACTATGTTATGGTATTTGAGTTCTTAATGAGCGACTTTAAAATTTGTTTATATATATATATAGCTTCCCCGATTTAAAACTAAAAAAAAATAAATTTTATGTACAAAACTGGAAATTTTTAGCTTTAGTTAGTATGGAGTTAGTGTACATAAATGAATCGTGCTTTAAAACTTTTGTTAAGATTATGCTAAATAACCTGTCATCCTGACAAATGTTATCAATATTATGCAAAAATATTTTTGAATGAAAGAAAACTTATTTCGTCATAGTTAATTAAAGTAGTGTTTTGTTATAAAACATAAGTTGGAAAATGACATATTAAAAATTAGAGCTTTACAGGCGTTATAGGTTTTTGTTTTACGGCTTTACAAACTTTAAATACATTTTCCTTAGACTTTTAATTTTAAAGATGTAGGTGTTTTCTAATCCCTAAGTTTTTTTTATCTGTTCAAGATAGTATCTTGATATTTTTTTTAAAATATACTTTCAAATGTTTATTCTATAAAAGTTAGAAGGGAATTAGGTCTGAGATCTCTAATTATTTTCTTAAAAAATGCTTAAGTTAATATTTAAAAAATATCGTGTTTTTTCCAAGTTTAGATGGAAAAATAATTATTAAAAATCAACAAGGGAACACAGATTTTCAAATCCTTACTAAATTTCTTCACAATAAACTAAGAAACATAAATCACTTAAAATGCCTAAACAAATAAAGTTTGAAAAATTTATAAAAGATTGAAAAAACTTTAAAAATTCTTAATTTTTTAAAATTGTAAAATAATGCCTGGACAAACTGACTTTTTGCTTTCAGAACCAACTTAATAAAATAATCTGAGTGTAAAACATAATTTTTTTGTACTGTTATTGTCTCCCCAAAAAGGATTGGGGTGACTCAATTACACCGCGTGACCATTAACGTTAGTATCGAGTGTGTGTCTTCCCCCGGGGAAAGCATTTTGAAGTCTTCTCGCTTTAAATATTAAAAATAACACTATTATTCTTCATTGAAATGTTATATTATTTTTCATCGTTTAACAATAATTCTAAATGCTAATTCTGTGAGGCTTAAAATTACAGTTCGATTAAAGCTAATTATAATATGAGCATTCATTTTAAAATATCATTTTACATTTTCGTAAACATTGTCGCGCGCAGCATTTGGGTTTACTCTCCTGGTAATTCAGTTATTTATCAAGAATGTTTTAGTTTTTTAAAAAATGAACTCGTTCGAAGATCGGGTACTTTAGACAGTATAATTTTAATGTATCAGTGCTGCACATAGTATTTTATAACTAATTTTTTAATACTAAATTAAGAGCAAGTTTAATAAGTATTAGCGACTTCCATGGACTTGTCTTGCAGAGCAAAGTTTCTTCAAACGAAGGTTTACGATTAGACATTTACACTCTGAGTACATTTTCTATATATTGTCTTGAATGCAGCCACCGCATTTTGCAATCTGTTCCAATTTAAAAAATTCGAGAAAGAAAAATAAAATATAAATTACTTGAAAAAGTTACATATATAAAATTTAATACACTTATCTTATTAATATCTACGATTTATAATTAGGATCGTTTTGTAGCTTTAGCGTGAAAAAGTGCCTTATTATTGCATTTAATACATTATTATTGTAAAGGGTGTTTTTTTAGAGATATAGAACTTTAATTGCAATAAAACAACGATGTATTATTCGATTGACATGAGTTTTTTTTATTCGAAAGATAATCTTGTGGCATTACATTTTAAATATGATATCTGGCATATGACTGCCACCGCTGGCTCGGATGTAGTCCAATCTGGACGTCCAATTTTCGATGACTTTTTCCAACATTTGTGGCCGTATATCGACAATAACACGGCGAATGTTGTCTTCCAAATGATGAAGCGTTTGTGGCTTATCCGCATAGACCAATGACTTTACATAGCCTTACAGAAAATAGTCTAGCGGTGTTAAATCACAAGATCTTGGAGGCCAATTCACAGGTTCAAAACGTGAAATTAGGCGGTCACCAAACGTGTCTTTCAATAAATCGATTGTGGCACGAGCTGTGTGACATGTTGCGCCGTCTTGTTGGAACCACAGCTCCTGGACATCATGATTGTTCAATTCAGGAATGAAAAAGTTAGTAATCATGGCTCTATACCGATCACCATTGACTGTAACGTTGTGGCCTTCATCGTTTTTGAAGAAGGATTCCACCAGCCCATAAAGCGCACCAAACAGTCAGTTTTTCTGGATGTAACGGTGTTTCGACATACACTTGTGGATTAGCTTCACTCCAAATGCGGCAGTTTTGTTTGTTGACGTAGCCATTCAACCAGAAGTGCGCTTCATCGCTAAATAAAATTCGCTTATGAAAATCGGGAACAACGGCAATCTCGTTTTGGGCCCATTCGACGAATCTACGTCTTGCTTGATGATCGTTTTGATGAATTGCCAAACCAAACTGAGAATAAATCACTTGACAGCTGTTAAATTGGTCGCCATCTTGGAAAGTAATGCCACCTTAAACTTCTATACCTGGAAAAAAAACACTCTTTATAAAGGGGGCGCGATAAAAATTATGATTGAAAAGGGGTCGCCAGTATTGAAAGTTTGAGAAGCACTAGTGTAATCTTAATAAAATAAGATTATATTACTATTATGCAGAGACTTTCTGTTCAGCTAAATATCTGAACGCTGAAGGCTATTATTCCATCTATTAATTTGATGTTAGACCGTAACATTTCAGTTATGTCAGTATATATACAGTCGAACCTCTATACAGCGAACTTTTTCCTGAAACCAAGAACATTTCACGATTTTTTTCGTAAAATAGCCTCTCTATAGCGAAGTACATTTTCTATATAACGAACTATTTCTGTTGTGATTCAATTTTTTTTCTCCTTATTTTTAAAGTATTTCTGGACATTTAAAGTTATTCTCTTTTTTAACACATTTTATGGTGGTCATGAAATTTGAATTGGTTTTTATTAAGTGCCTAATTCACTGAGAGCAATATAATTATGGGCGTTTCATCCAAGAAGTGCAACCTTTGACCCTCCCCTCCCATTGTCTAGTTAACTGTGAACATCTTTGAAATCCCCTTTCACTCTCAGGGGAGTTGTATATTGTCCCCGTGTCCTTGAACTAGTTTCTCTTCATTTGTGTTGATTAATTGTACTGGTAACTTCGTTTCTTGTGGATCGAAAATGTTAAAACCTAAGTGCTTGAGCATCAAGGAAATACATTTAATTCTCCAGGAAGTGAATAAAAGCGTCAAGAAACTTTCTCTCATCACAATTTTTCTTTCTTTTTTTCTAAAAAAAAGTTAAGATATATATATATATATATATATATATATATATATTAATTTACAAAAAGGTATGAATAATTAGCTTTTTTAATACATAGTGTTCACGAAGTTAAAATTTGTTTTATGTGGTTTATGAAGTATATTGAAAGGTGAACCTCCATATAACGAATTTTCCATGCAACGAAATTTTTTCGGGATTTAGCGACTTCATTATATAGAGGTCCGACTGTATATAACTCGAGATAAATTAATTGGTGCTATGTTTTGATAATTAAAAAAGAGAAATCTTGTAAAGTGCCTTGGTTATAAAAGGTTTAGTGCTAAGTTCTACTCGTTGAAGCATGAATAAATGAACGTTTCAAAATACGCTATTGGACTTCCATTCAATAAGAGGATGGGAATTTTTAGCATTGACGAATTTAATATACATCATCACATTAACTACCGATGTGTCTTTAGTGTCATCCGGACTCGGCCCGATGCCTTTCCTGGCAGATATGATAATTCATTCACCATATAGCCACGAATTCTTTCTTCAAACATAATTATAACTTTATTCTGCTTAAAATACCACTACTCTAGGACTATTTACTTCATTCTGTAAATGTCAGTTTCTCTTTTTCTGATGCTGATGAAGTACTTCAGATAATAAAAATTATAATTTTAAACGTTGGAATAATTAAGAAAATCTATACAATAAAGCCAGCTATGGAAAAAGATGAATTTATTTCGTGTCTTTTCTAAATTCCAGTATCTTCTTCAAGTTAACATAGTCTTAGAGACATTTTATTTTTTTAAAAATTAAATCTTTTTTATATATAAACTCCTTGTATTCCACATGTTGCTTCCAGAGGTATTCAAAACCGCAATTAGTTAACAAAAATTGAATAAATATCAAAATTGTGATGAAAAACCCAAAATACATTTACAGATGCCCCGTAAAATATTTTTCTGGCACTCGAACATTTTCATCAGATCCACACAGGCAGGAAATCTGGTACTCACTTTATTAAATTATCTCGAATAACTTCTAAAATTTCACAGGTCAGTTAAAACTTGTATTAATATAAGGAATGACATTCACACATTGAAAAAAAGTAGGGAAAAATACTTTTGTGCACATTGTATTTGATGAGGTAAGAATATAAATATTCGGGTACAAAATAATTTTTTTCCAACGAATTAATTCCATGAGAAGTGGGTACAAACATCCTTAAATTAACAATACAATTCTTTTGCTCAAGGAAATGATCTATACTTTAATTTAAATGTATACAACGAAGGCGTGGAAAGAAAACGTAATGGAAAAAAATAATAAAATTCTGTTACTTTTTCAAATGTATGCAAATTAGAGTGATTTTCCTACGACTATGCTTTGAATCTGTATTGTGTTAGCACAAGAGAGCAGAAAGTGAATCTGAACAAATAAAATATTTAAGCATTCTATTCTCATGGAAATAATTTTGAATTCTTTTCTAGCAAGTTTTAGACATAAAAGTTTGATCTAGAAAACATATTGTTTACCAGGTATTCGATACTTAAAAGTTATTTTCTCTTTTACACTTTCATAGAAAACGAATGCCAGATTAACTTTTGCATCTAGTTTAATACTATCTGTGAAACACAAATAGTTTTAGACTTTTCAAAAGCCTGATATTTGCATAAGTAATAATTGTAAAACTTTCATGTACAAAGAATGGGGTATTCTTGAAAAAGGAATTCTTCTTTCAAAATACTACAAAAGCCCTTTCGGAGTTTCTATCTTTTATATAAAGAATGTTTAAGACATGATTTATACGTTGAATATCAGATATATATCTAAACTCGTATTATAATTAACTATTCTTAAAACTTCGAATAATGCGTAGGAGTAGCCTGTTTTGAATTCTTTTAAGAACCTTAGTTTTACTCTCATACATAGATGTTATAAACTCACCGTGAAGTTTTATTCTTTTTGTCCCTTTAAATAAGGATGTAAGAAATATGTTACTAATATATTGTTTTTCATTAAGAATATACAATGATATTTTATTGTATTAGGTTGGGGAAAAAGAAATAGATTGTTTTTTTGGTAGATGGCTGTTGTGTGGATATCTCGTGAAGTATCGATCAAACAATTTCAAATTTATGCTCGTTGTCAAGATGACATTTTACACTAAAATAATTATTTTGCTTTTTTTTGTTTGGTCCATTCAGTTGTGAGTTACAGGGTGTTAAAAATGGAAGTCAACAAAGAAAAAATTTGGTTCTCTTTACAGTTTTTCTTTGATAAAAATGGAAATGCAAGCCAGGTGGCTGAAATTGCAAATGGTGTTTATGGTGTCAGTACTGGAACAGCTAATTACGTGGAATTTTGGTTTCGTCGATTCCGTTCAGGTATTTTTGATGTTAAAGATGCACCTAGCACAGGCAGGCCCGTCGTCGAAAATGTCAATAAAATCACAGAAATGATGAAAGTAGACCGGCTTGTTGGTAGTCGAGGCATTGCTCAGGGGCTAAAGATTGACCACAAAGGAGTTTTAAGCTATTTGCGCAAAGTTGAATTCAAAAAGAAGCTCCATGTTTGGGTGCCACACCAATTAACAGCAAAAACATAATGGAACGAATTTCTATCTGCGAAGCCCTGGCCAAACGGAATGAAATCGACCCATTTCTTAAACGGATGGTGACTGGGGATGAGAAATGGGTCACATACTACAATATTGTGCGAAAATGATCATGGTCAAAGTGCGGTGAAGCAGCTCAAACTGTGACCAAACCAGGACTAACGGCCAAGAAGATTCTACTGTGTATTTGGTGGGACTGGAAAGGAATCATGTATTAGGAGTTGCTTCCGCATGGCCAAACACTAAATTCAGATCTCTTCTGTCAACAACTGAACCGTTTGAAGCCAGTGATTGACCACAAATGGCCAACAGAAGAGGTGTTGTGTCCCGACAACGCCAGGCCACACACTTTTGTAGTGACTCTCCAGAACCTCTGGGAGCTTGGTTGGGAAGTTTTAAAGCATCCACTATATAGTCCGGAACCTGGCACAAAGCGATTGCCCCCTTTTTCTCGCATTTCAAAACTTCCTGAGTGACAAAAAATTGGGATCAAGAGAAGATTGTGAAAATAGATTACTAGATGTTTTCGCCAATAAAGGCTAAGACTTCTAAGAGAGAGGCATTACGAAGGTACCTTTAAACTGGGAACAAATTATGCAACAAAACGGTGCATATTTGTCCCAAATCGGACTATCGGAAGCATGTTAAATAAAGTCTTGATTTTCATGCAAAAATAATGGATTTCTTTTTCCCCAACCTAATATATGTAATAAAATATCATTGTATATATATATATATATATATATATATATATATATATATATAACGTAATGTTTTTATAGTATTTCGGGAGAGTGGTTGATATAATTGTAAGACGTGTTGTCATATCTGATTTATTGAAGACATCATCAGAATAAATTTTCCTCCTTCATTATGAAGCTCCCCACATCACACACACAGCAAATTAAAACACAATTGCGGTATATTTTCACACCTATTTGTTAAAAACATGTAAGTAGACACATATAACAGAAGCGATATCTTGACGGACACAACACATAGACACAGAGAGCTGCAGTTATGTACATTCTTACATGATGAAGGAAAGCAGACAAAAAGAGAAGTGGGTATTGGCAAATTCCTCTGCATGATAAAGATAAAGAAAAAATAGCTTTTATTAAAACTAAAGGTTTATATGAATTTCACGTTCTTCCTTTTGGTTTTCGAAATGCTCCATAGATTTTTAATCTTACCATTCGTAAAATTTTAACTAAACATAAATGTTCAAATTTTGCTTGTCACTATTTTGATGATACAGTTATTTTTTCAAATTCTTTGGAGGAACATTATGCTCATTTAGAAAAAATATTCAAAATTTGTGAGGAAGAAAATATTAAATTAAAATTTTCAAAATGTTTTTTTGCAAAAAATAAGATAAACTTTTTAGGCTGTGAAATTAAAGAAGGCTTCATTACCCCTGATAATCAAAATATTGAAACTATTAACCTCCCAAAAATTTTAAACCACTTAAAAGTTTCCTTGGTTTTGTTAATGTTTATAACAAATTCATTGATATCTATGCCAAAATTAGAGGATCTTTAAATCAACTACTAAAGAAAGATAAACAATGGGATTGGACTGCTGAACGTCAAACAGCATTTGAGAATTGTTAAAAAATGAATTAATAACTAAACCTCTATTACAATGATATGATCCTAAATTACTTCTTCATGTTTTCTGTGACGCATCGCTGAACGCTGTTGGAGCTATTTTGAAACATCCCGATAATTCTGTACTCTTCACCCAGTATTTTATCATTCTAGAACTTTACGTGATTATGAAAAAAAATATTGTATCACAGAATTGGAATGTTTGACCATAGTAGATGCTTTTGATAAGTTTTATTATTATTTACATTTTAAAAGATTCATAATCCACACTGATCATACTGCTCTTGTTTGGCTTAAAAATGTGAAAAATTTAAGGGGTAGATTATTTCGTTGGTCTTTAAAATTAAGCATGTTTGATTATGAAGTAAAATATTTAAAAGGGACTAATAATGTTGAAGCTGACATGTTATCAAGACATCCTATTGCTCTATATATCCAACATTCTGTACATTTACTTGAATTAAATGAGATAAAAACCCATCAAAATTTAGATAATATAAATGATTTTAAATATAAGAAAGTTGATGATGCCTTTTTTCTTAAAAAGAAAAATTTGTTTAAAATTGTTGTACCTTTTTCATTAAGAAGAAAAATTTTTCCAAAATGCTTATGAACTACTTGGACATCTTGGTACTCAAAAAATGATAAATTTAATTACTTCTCAATATTATTGGCCTCATATTAACTTAAATATTTCAAAATTTGTTAAACATTGTAATTTATGTCAATTAAACAAAAAGAAAAGGCAAAAAGGATTTTGTCTTTTACAGACTGTACCCACACAGATCAACCTTTTGAGTATATCTCTGTTGATACTCTCTCTCTTTCTCTCTCTCTCTCTCCTCTCTCTCTCTCTCTCTGTTGATGGATTCAATTATTATAATTCTACTAAAAATTTCTCCACTTAATAATTGATCATGCAACTCGCTATGTTTGGGCTTTTGCTTCTAAAAGTGAAACAACAGAAACCTATGCATATTGTTTAAAACAATTTTTCCAATTTCAAATACCTATTAAACCGTTAACTGATAGAAATGGTGCTTTTACCTCATATCGATTCAAATGCTTTTTAAGAAATTATAACGTTAAACAATTATTAACTACTTCTCCTCCTCCACAGACAAATGGTAAATGTGAACGTGTAAATAAGTTTATTGT